>BJCN01207209.1:3389-13857 GCA_018326445.1 Flaveria brownii
GATGGCTTCCGCACTGGAACGTTGTCTGAAGTAACAGTCGAACTTCAGAACTTTAGAATAAAAAGAACCATCACAAATGAATTTATAACAGGTTTAACTGAATCACAGGTAGAAATTACCAGCTAATGTATCCATAAACCTCAATAATTCAATACTAAACGATAACAATACATAAATTCCTACATAATTTCAGGTTTTCAGCAGCTAATTTCAGTAAGGTATAAAAAACTATAATTTTTCCATTAAAATCAAAAGCTAGTAAATCATTCACCAAAATGAATACAAAACCATCAATAACCAATAAAAACTTACCGAAACCCTCGCGCAGTTTGCAGAAATAACGACTTATCACAAAACCGAGCGTCTCAGAAACCCTAGATTACATATTAGACTAAAATCTACAAATTTACGGAGCAACACCACACGGTATATTACAGAAATTTGAAAAATCCGACAAAAAGACGGATCTGAGGAGAACAGGATGGAATCTAAACATCGGGTGCAAACCCTAACCCTAGAATTTGGTAAGATACTCGAAATAATACATAAAATTCGATCAACGGATAGAAGATGATAGAAATAACCGAATAACAAAAGAATTCAAGAGGCTATACGGATAAGATAACAGGAATTGAAGCTTTGATCTGAGAGAAAACTCGAAGAACACGATGAAAAAGGGGGAATTGGGATACGGTTCTTGTTTATCGTAGACAACACAAGCGGTCTACCTGCAAAAACCCGGTTCGGCGATGAACCGACGTTATCACGGGCAAAATAAGCCGGTACACGTGTAAATATGTAGTGTGTTGCTTTTCCTTGGTTACACTTGATTGAGACGATCATTATAACTGATTATGTGGTTAATAATTGAGTAATTAAAGGTCGAATGGTTTTCCATGCTATGTTGAACAGCAAGGTAGTTGAACAACAAGCTACACATACTTTTAGGTTTATTTATGGGTGTCCAACGGATCCTAAAAAAATATGGTGAAACCTAGTCCCGGGTGAAAACACTACCTTTTGATTCCGATTACCGAAAAACCCCCGAATAGGATAATAATATTAATTGGTACTTACCGATATTATTTATAGGAATTTACTTGTACCGTACCACACGCACGTGCGCATAAGGGAGATTAAAAAAATAAAATGACACTCTTCAAACTTGAGAAAAATACAAAAAATGATAGAAGGGTTGTGTTTCATGTGAGGAAAACTAAACAAAACCCAATGTCTCTCCATCCTCCGACGCTTAAAAATCTAAATGGTTTAATTAACTGGTAGATATAATTCAATTGTTTTTTTCTTAAGTATTTATTGTTATTAAACTTATCAATGTGTATTATTATCTGTAGGCACATATGACGTTATGAGTGCCAATCTTTTCTTCACCGTCAGCTTTTACTTGTTTTCCTTCTCGGCTTCTTTTGCTACTAATATTAATATTTAACGTGGATGTTTAAAGCATTGCTGGAGCACCGTACATTAAGTGCAATCTAGCCGAAAATTGTTGGTGACGGCTGTCTTTGTACTACCGCATGCCCGTCACACGTAAATCTTCCATGTATAGAACTTTTATATGTACCATTACTAGTTAAGTTGCCACATTTATATTATTTAGACGAATGATGATGTATATGATTAACTTATTTTGTAAAAAGAGAATGCCATGAGTATAATGTTGTTAACCTAACGTATTGACCGATCAATATAAGCAATAAATGAGTAACTTAACACATTAGCATGCCATATACGTGTATAGATAATACATCATAATATAGTTCATACATTTATATGTATTTAGTTAGATACGGTTTTCTATACTACACACAACTGTCTCGTTCTTACGATACACATATTACCACAACTTTAAACGTGTATACTGTTAAATATGCCCCAGAAGATACCGCTTTTATAGAAACTGGCAGTCAAGCACAGAAACCATCGATGATCTCCAATACGCACACCCGAACTCCTATCGTTATAGCACGACGGGAATAAATGTCTTACCATAACCGCCCTCTAATTACGTGGGAATAATGGTTTACATAATAAGATACAATGATAGATAGATAAAGGAGGGGAAGATTTTATGTAAGAGTGGATGGTGTAAATGATATTTGATTGCTTATTTACAGACATGCATAATGTATGTATTCGTAATGGAAGGTACCCTCCCAGTGGGTCGTGTTATTGTATGACCCCTTGCTGATGCAATGGGACGTGAGTGGGATGTAAAATTAAAACCGACGAGGAAATCTTACATGCATTACATGTGGCTGTATTGTTGGTTTGCCTACTCGACTCTAGTTTAATGTCAGTTACAATACTTGTTTCGGAATTCATAAAAGCTTAAAGGTTTGACTTCCCAATAGGAGACACAAAAAAGTATTATCATTAGAATATCAACAAACAAAGTATATCTACGCAATTCTCAAGTTGCTGTCACCAGGAGAAGATGGAATCACACGGGGTTTTCTGGGTTGCCACATCAATTTTTTTTCGATTTATACAGCTTTCCTTGTTTGTAGTGTGGCGTCCCATTTTTTCCAACGTTTTATTAATCTCCTATGAAAGTGTTACGGTACAACTACCAACACACAAAATTAAAAAGACGAAGCCCGGTACATATTAACGAGGTCGGAGAATAAAAGTTGAAGCCAGTAACCGAAACGGGGGTTCCCACTCGAGGCGGGACTTTCCACATTTTCCCGGTTGCCACTCGGTTCATACGACCACAATGTTTACGAATGAACATTCATCAGCAACTACCGAAAAGCATCGCCGGTGACGTCTGATAATGCCTAACGCAATATCTCCGGCCACTCTGCTTCCCAAAAAAGGTAGGTTCCGACGTCACATCCGATCTCTCTTACTTACGTCTGTTATTGCCTATTGATGTTGACAACTAAATACTCATGGATTTTAAATCTCATACCGTAGGGTGCTTGAGTAATTGTAATGGAGGTGTTAGTAATCAGATCAACAATCGCAACACAGATGTAATTTCACTGCTAAACGGATCAGATTGCATCAATTTAGCCCTAGGAATGACTGAAAGCGATTTCGCAAGGAAGACGACGTGCAATTGACCGCAAGTGAATGAGAGTATGAGACAACCGACGGACGGCAGGATAATGTCACCGGCGATGGACGGCAAGGGAAAACGGTGCGTTTTAAGCAATTTTTTACTGTCGTTGTTCATTATCACACCATCATCGTCTCCAATCTTACACTATTAACTCGACTCATCATACTTTACTACTTTAGATTGCAATCACAGAAGCACACATACACTAGCCATGGTTATAGCCACGCGTCACTTTCTCATGTTATCTCGCCTCCGTCACCGAGCTCTGTCCGCCACCAGATCCGCTTCAACAGTAGCCAGCGTCTCCGAGACGCAAGCTGCACCACATACGGACCAGATGATTGACGATCACGTTGCAGAACGACTGAAATCGAAGCTCAAGCGACTCGAAAAACCTGACCCTAGGTTCCTCAAATACAACTCTCCTTACCCTACTTTAAAAGATCATACGTCTATCCTTGCCTACCCTGAGACACGAGTCACCACTCTTCCTAATGGCCTTCGTGTCGCCACTGAGTCTAATCTCGCCTCACATATGGCTACCGTGTGTGTGTGGATCGATACAGGCTCGCGGTTTGAGACGGAAGAGACCAATGGTGTTGCTCATTTTCTTGAACATATGGTGTTTCAAGGGACATTGAAGAGGTCGAGTAGTAAGTTATATGAGGAACTTGAGAATATGGGAGGGGAGTTGAATGGATATACTTCTAGGGACCAGACGGTTTTTGTCGCGAAAGTGATGGCTGGAGATGTGCATAAGGTGCTTGAAATTCTATCAGATATGTTGCAAAACTCGACTTTTGATGAGAAACTGATTAAAGATGAGCGTAACACGATTATGGATGAGTTCCTACAGGTTTGTTATATGCACTTTTTTCATTAGATATTGTAGTTTTGCAGATATCTTACCTGATTAGAGATGAGTGTAATGAGATTCTTAAGTCTTCCACTTCTTGCAATGTCTGTTTCAGGCGAAGGCAGAGCCATATGATGTACTTTGTGATCATTTGCAAGCTGCTGCTTTCCAACACAGTTCCCTTGGTCGGACCGTTCTTGGAACTCCTAAAAACATCATGTTGATGACAAAGAAGGATATTCAAGATTACATTTCAACCCACTATGCAGCCCACAGAATGGTATTCAACAAGAAAATTTCCAATGCTCTCTTGTTATCTTTATCTTGGTTTTTATGAAGTGCTCACACAAGGCGATCTTTAGGACGCTTACATGTAAAAACAACCAAATAATGATATTATGAATAAACAAACAACTAACATACTCAGTGAAATCCCACTCAACAAGTTGGTATGGGTAGGGTGAGATGAGGGCGAAGTGGCAAACCATACCTCTAATCCCATGGGATATAGAGGCGGCACCCAGAGAGACAGCTTCATAGTATATAATCCAATGAGATATATATTATAAATGATTTACTTAATAATAAACTGATGTGTAAACGATATGAGAGACATGCAACTTCTGTTTTGGTTGAACATAGAGCAACTCCCTGTGTACTTGAAACTTTGGCCTCGCGCCGTGCGCAGCGGCTTTTGGAACCTGAATGCCTCGGAGTGCTTCCCGCTTTTTAAAACCAAGATTTTATACTATTAATATGATCTGTTACAGGTAATTTCAGCCTCAGGGGCCGTGAAGCATGAGGACATTGTAGAGCAAGTGAATAAGATGTTCACAAAACTATCCACCCATCCCATAACTACAACACAGTTGGTAGAAAATGAGCCGGCAATATTCACTGGTTCTGAGGTGGTGTTACAGTTTTTGAGGGCTTGATTTTTGACGTTGGACAAATAACTATTCTTAATCAACCTTTTGCTGAACTGTGAAATAATCAGATTCGTCAGAGGGTTGATAATACGCCTTTTGCTTATTTTGGTGTTGTCTTCAAAGGACCATCAACGACAGATCCTGATGCAGTTGCTGTGTTGGTCATGAAAACTATGCTTGGATCATGGGACAAAACCACAAATACAGGGTTAGTAATTGGTTCCCTTTATTTAATCTTCTTATATATTAAGGAAATGTTTATTTTGTTCAAAACTTTTTTATTCTTTTCACTTTGCATGTAGGGTTTAATTTTGTTATTGCTTGTATATTCTTTGGAAATAATGAACAGCTCACTGCTTGCTCAGATTGTGGGGATTGATGAACTTGCTGAGTATGTGATGGCTGTGAACAATTACTACAAAGAAACTGGGCTATTTGGTGTTTGTGCTGCTGCTAAAGTGAGTTCTAACTTATAAATAATTGCATCTGAAGGGGCAAGTCGATGCATTTGTTGTCTACTTTTATGCATCGTTTGCTATGGTAACACTTTTAAAACATGTGTGCACGTGTGTCTGCTGCTGGGTTAGTAGGTTGCTTAGAAAAAATATGCCAATTCTAATCGAGTTTGTCATCTTATGTTATGTGACAGCTTATAATTATCTGGCTATAAGCAATAGATTTATTTCACAGTCATGAAGCTTTGTTTTATGTTCCAATTCTGTTCATATGGATGACTACTAGCTTTAGATTCGTCTTTATCTTTTTATTGCACAATATTTATTTTTCTTGTTATTATGAATAACACAAGGTATAGTGTTTGGATCAAATTCAAGTTATTATTACCTGCATATTCTAATTGGGTTAATTATATTTCATTTAGTGAAGTGTTAAATAGTGTTTTTTTATGAATTGTCATGATTTAATTTCTTATTACGTTGCCAGCTTAATGCTTTCTATTCTGTCTGTAGCCAGATCGCTTAGATGATTTGGCTTCTGCGATAATGCAAGAGATAAGCAAACTATGTTACCAAGTTGCAGAGGAGGATGTTATGCGTGCTCAAAATCAGGTAACTTAGGCACTAGTTTGTGATCATGCAATTCTAGTTCATGAACCTATAAATGCACGGCTATGTTTTGGTAATCTTTATTTATCAATGTTAAGTTCGGTTTTTCACTGCATCAAATAACAAAGT
This sequence comes from Flaveria brownii, assembly GCA_018326445.1. NCBI lineage: Eukaryota > Viridiplantae > Streptophyta > Magnoliopsida > Asterales > Asteraceae > Flaveria > Flaveria brownii. The sequence continues at coordinate 9,459 of BJCN01207209.1, forward strand.
GCGCAATCCCTAATGTCTAGGGAGCAGTGTACCTTTCAAGCCTTATTGTAATTCTTACGGTGTCTTCACTATTTTCAGCTTAAATTTTCACTTTATAAAGAACACCACAGTGCTGAAGAAATTGGACGTCAGGTAAGCTGGATAGTAATACTACATGAAGTTTATTTTTTACCCTAAGATTAGAAATTATTTTGTAGCATACAATCGCAAAATAAACTATATCTTTGTAAAGTTATACATGCCAATAAAAGTTGGGGGTTGTCATTGGGATATAACTGCACTGTCCAATTGGAAAATTTGGATTGGACCAAATCATTTGGATTTTTGGATCAATATGGATCAAGAGTCCAAGACCATACTATTATTTCGGTTTTTGGATTAGTCTTGGTTACTGCCGTAATAATCGCATGGTCCAAACAAACTGAATATTAATTTACTTTTTTATTTGTTCTATATATATCATTACATTTTTCACACACAAACACACAAACTAATAATATACTTCTATACACTCATTATTTTTCATATATATTAGTATAGATGCCCTTACTATGTCAATATATTTGTTTGATTGTCATAAAATATACTGATGCAAAACTGTTTATGAAACAGATCCGACCACTCATATTTTGATTTGGTTTGGCTGGGATTGACGTGGTTTTGATGGTTTGCTTTATTTTAATAAGAATCACATACCAGTTGGTTTCAACTATTTGGAGCTGATCCAACTGACCAAACACCCCTACCAAAGAGTTGTATACTTTTGGCTTGATGCGGCCATAAAATGTTTATTAGGATTTATGTTGTAATAAATCATTTAATAGTTTAACATTAAGTGTCTTCAAAGAACTGATGGGTAACTTTTAAACCTATAATTATTCGTAGTTAGTATATAAAACAACAGCAACCCTTACCCACTAAAATCCTACATGATGGCAAACCCTACCTGTACCTCAAGAGGTAGAGAGGATGCACCCAGAGAGACCCCGGCTCACAATAGCTCTATACTGAATGTAAGATACTAACAGAAAAAAAATTGTTGCTCCATTACATCATCCTTTTTCTTCTAGTTACTTTACGTTTATTCGTAGTTTGGGCATCCCTTATTTGTAGTCTGCAGTCTGCAGCGTAAAACTCTCGCTAATCATTATTTTTTAATTTTTTTTTGTTTTTGCAGCTGCTCGAATATGGGCGCAGAATCCCACTTGGTGAATTATTTGCCAGACTTGATGCAGTGGATGTTGCCACCGTCAAACGTGTAGCTAACAAATACATATTTGACCAGGTTATCCCTCTTTCTACACACCTTTTATACACAGAATTAATATATAGTTCCCATGTTAATTAGTATTTACAACATTCCTTTTGTATGTATATTTTTTTATGAGCCTCAGGGCACCTGACAAAATTTTGTTCTACTTAATAAAATTAGAATTTGTACTATTGTATTATTTGATGAAAAGTTGAAAGACATACTTAACCTGATTATCACTAGAATATATTATGCAACAGAAGAACTATGGAATTTAGAATTGTAGTTCATTGTCAAGTACACCTGGCAATCATGACTCCTTTCTTCAAGGAATGGGTCAAATTTAACATTCTCATGAAACTTGCAGGCTTAGAACGGGACAAATGGGCCATCACCACCCATCGTTACTAACCGCCATAAACAAAAATATAGCTGGGGAACCATTTTTGTTTTCCTGTTTTTCTTTCTAAAACGATCCGTTTCAACCCGAGACAATTTTGGTCAGAACTAGTTTGACCTGAACCCATTTTGGTTAGAACCTGTTTTGACCTGAACTGAAGTGACATTCTTTTCTGAACTCAGTTTATACAATCCTGAATGGGTGGTTGTGAATACAAACTACATATAATTTCAAATTTAATATAAATATATATTATAAAACTTTCAAAGAAAGTTCAATTATTGCATCAAAAGAACTATTCGTAAATTTGTCCAATAACTGCTCGAAGCTGATTGATTTAAACGCTTAGGTTTGTCAATCTGCTTGTACTTTTTTTTGGAACGACTAATTTACACTCCCTTTAAATTTACTCCTAAATCTAACGTGAGCCCTCAACCATTTGGGGAGGGATGCCTTTCGTACAAATTGGTTCCGTTAGGTCAGAGACCCTTTGGTATTTGCTTCTTATGTAGTTAAACATTCATTGTTGGCGTAAATAGCTTTTGGTGTTAGAATGTGTGCAGAATTATAATTTAGTTGACCACCAGATCTTGTTTTTTAACCATATCTTGTTCTCTTTCTGTTTAATCATAACAAAATCAAAGCATGGATCCTTATTATGAATTGCCTAATTCATTTTTGACATTCAAAGTTAGACCATTAAGATTGTTTTTTTTTTCTTAAAACTTTTGGGGATTGCAGGACATAGCAATTGCAGCATCTGGGCCAGTGAAGCTATTGCCAGATTACAATTGGTTCCGCAGTCGTACTTCCATGCTTCATCATTAAGCTCTTTTATTGTTGCCTCTAATATGATTTTGACCTTGATCTATACAACCGAGATGTTCAGTGTGCTGTGCCTTTGTTGTATACTGTTTTGGTTGAGTTCGTGATGTCATATGGTCATGTTAGTTTCATGTTTGTTTTGTTCTTGACAGCTAGAATAGGTGCCTTTGAAGGGTCCTAATGTTATATTATGGTTTTAAATAACTAAGCAGGTTGTAATTGAATTTTTCTTACATTCTGATAAACTACTTTGCTAGTGATAAATTAGATAGTCAAACTACAAGAAAAAAACAATGGTATTACTTAATAGAAAAAGTTGTCCAGAGAGTCGATGGATCTTTGTATCCTTTATGTTGGTTGAAATTTGATAGAAACCAAAGCTAAATCATAATCAGGATGTAAAATTGCGTCTTTGATTATTGCTTAAAATAAATTATAATAGAACATTTCGTTATAAAAAACCCTTAAATTATCGGTTTTGGTTGATTATGGATTCTTAAAGGTGTTCAAGTTGATTAAAAAATTGTTGGTATTATCATCTTTGTTTAATTATTGTGTATATAGAGATGTATCTTTAGTTTTGTTGGTTTGCTGAAAATTTGTAGTTGTAAACACGTTATCAGGCAAACGGGTTGTACAAATATGTGTTAAATAGGTTAATGTGTAAATTTGTTTAATTAAACAAGTTGACTTGTTTAACTAAGCAGGTTAACCAGACAACTCAAATATGATCCGCTTACTTAAACAATGCAACATGAATGCAACCTACTTTGTTAACAACTTAAATATATCAACCCAAAACCTATTTCTATTTTATCATGTTTGAAATTATCACATCTTAATATAGCTACAAGTCACAAGATTTTGTCCGTTTCGATTCACTCCACGTGGATAAACTCATTAATTAACATAGAAATCAACAACCATTTCAAGGTGGCCTAGCGATAAGTCACTTGAGTTTTTTAAAAAATATTAAATTCGATCTCACTAACTCATAATACAATCAAAGAATATCAGGTTAGGATACAATATAAATTTAATTTTGAAACGAGATAATATCTTGAACCTCACCTTTTGGTTTGGTTTCGAGCCATGAGCCGCTTACCCTCTATGACGAACCTGGACGAGCGAATCCAGAAATACTCCATTTTTTAAATTAAAACAAATTTTAATAAAATTTTCTCACCTAGAGAATAAAAATGAGCACTTTCAGCCCTTATTATTATTATTATTACTGTTATTATTAGTGTTATTATTAGTGTTATTATTAGTGTTATTATTAGTGTTATTATTGTTGTTATTATTACTCTTATTATTAGTGTTATTATTAGTGTTATTATTACTCTTATTATTAGTGTTATTATTGTTGTTATCAATGCTCTTATTATTAGTGTTATTATTGTTGTTATCATTGCTCTTATTATTAGTGTTATTATTGTTGTTATCATTGCTCTTATTATTAGTGTTATCATTGTTGTTATCATTGTTGTTATCATTGCTCTTATTATTAGTGTTATCATTATTGTTGTTATCATTTTTGTTATCATTGTTGTTATCATTGTTCTTATCATTGTTGTTATCATTGTTGTTATCATTGTTGTTATCATTGTTGTTATCATTATTGTTATCATTGTTGTTATCATTGATGTTATCAGTGTTGTTATCAGTGTTGTTATCAGTGTTGTTATCAGTGTTGTTATCAGTGTTGTTATCAGTGTTGTTATCAGTGTTGTTATCAGTGTTGTTATCAGTGTCACACCCCAACCTGGACGGCGGAAACGTCGAGGTGTGAGGGATACGATTGTTCATAGCCACATAACGCTATGTTTAAATGTAAATATTAATTTTATAAGTTTCAACAGGAAATACAAGCATAAGTCATACAATAAGTTCAAACAGGAATCAAGACATAACATAGCATT
>BJCN01207266.1:0-15390 GCA_018326445.1 Flaveria brownii
ACTTAAACTTTGACTCTGATATCAACTTGTAAGGCCCTGTTCCCGGGCACCTCACAGTTGGTCATTTATCGCACATAAATCGCACATTTATTTAAAACATTTCAGCGGAATCATTTAACTAAAATTATTTCATATATTAATAATTGCTTTTACAAAATAATACAACATCGTTACATAATATCATTCGTTGCATTACATCACAAAAGCGTGATTTTACATAAAATGGATGCCATCCAAAATAATCCAAGTAGCTGCCCCCCATGCCATCCTCAGTAACTTTTACCTGCCAACTGGAAAATAAATAAAAGTTAGCGTTGCTGAGTGAGTTCTAGTTTTATAAAATATATATTACCGTTCACTCATTAAAGCATTTTCTTTACTATCGCACATGATCACACATCATTCATTTCGTTCTTATCACACGTTTCATTCTTATCGCACGTTTCATTCATTTCGTTCATATCGCACATTTCATACGTTTCGCACTTTTCGCACTTTTATTATTATCTTTCACTGATTCTAGATCCTGTCAAGCTTTACCCTCCTCATGGCACGCAACCATGATTTCTGAGGTCGAATGACAAGGATCTTATATCACACGTATGGAACAGTCACTAAGACTGACTCCCCTGTGTGTGTGAACTCTCATGAGGTAGCCAAGATCGTATGCTACATAACACACAGTTAATACCACATCGCACGTATGGAGCAACCACAAAGACTGACTCCTACTATGTGTGAACCCTCATGAGTTAGCCAAAATCGCATGCTATTCCACACACAGTTGTTCTAACAACACACATGGAGTTGTGAACCTCTTTCCATTTTGCTTGCAAGGATTTCTTTCGTTCTTTATGTTCCACTCCTCATTATCTTAATTCTTTTGCTTCGTTAAGATAATACTTTACGTATATTAACATAATCGCACTATGTGAAGCCACGTAAATAATATGTATTGAGGAACAAAACATACATCACACATCATCACACATCATCATCTAATTATCACACATCATCATATAGCACCCCTATCTAATCATCACACATCACCCTAGGAACATCCCAGTCAAAGCCTATGCTTTAAATTTTTCTCAAAATTCAGAAAATAATTCTAAGTCTTAGGCGCATGAGCACTATGCAGGCGCATGGCCTCCTGGTCGCATGGGAACACTTAGGCGCATGGGAAAAGTTCTGGGTGCATGGGCACTATTAGGACGCATGGCCCAACACTTAGTCATTCTGGGCAAATCTAGGTGCATGGGCACTATGCAGGCGCATGAGTGCCTGGGCGCATGGGCAATCTAGGCGCATGGAACACTTAGTCAAATTCAACCTAATTTCTAGGCGCATGAATACTATTCAGGCGCATGGGGTTTGGGCGTATGGGGGATACTTAGGCAATCCTGACCATTGGGCGCATGGGCCTATATCAGGCGCATGGGCAGCCAACTCATACTATCAATCATCATAATCAGTCCTAATTCATCAATTCATCATGTTCTAAGCTTATCTCTAACATTTTAAGCATCATAACATGAACATAATTATAAATCAAACCCAAACATACATCCACCCACATGCACATTCGCACATACATACGGATATACACACCCATTTTATAAAAACGTTTAAACATGAATTTCCAGCCCCAAAATCAGTTAAAACATGTAAAGAAAAAGGGTTGTAGAACTCACCTTTGGCAATCTTTCGGATAGACTTCTTCAACCCAAATGCACTTAAGAGTTCAAACACCTAAAAACCCACCAAAACACATAACCGAACACACAAACAGACATAAGCACAAACCCGAGACTGAAAATCAGTCAAGAACACTTCCAATCATCGAAAACATACCTTGAATTCAATCTTCTTCTTGTTCTTCTTCAAGAACCCGAACTCTCTGCTCTTTCTCTCTCTAAAAACCGATTGAAATGAGATGTGCAGACAACATGGACGACCATACCACCTTTTGTACCTACTTTTGATACTTTTTGTCCTTTTGACACTTTTAACCCCTCGACTTGGGTTAAATTGTATTTCCTCCTTTTATTCCTGTTTATTCTTCTTTCTCGTCTATTAAAAATATCCTGGTGTTACAAATATGGAACCCAAGCCATGATGGTCTTGGGTTTCCCGTTTCTATCTAGGACAATAACTTCTTGGTATTTTCCTCTAGGTTGAACTTTAGAGGATGATGCTTTAATTGATTTGTGTAGGGTTCTTCTTGTTTTCTTTCTCTCAATTTTAACTGACGTGTTAGAGGAGTCATCAAACCTTTGGTCTCTATTTCTAAATAGAAATTAAGCATGTTTTTGATTTTTAGAAATCACTTTTGTTTTAGATCTTGGAAAAACATTAAGTAATTGTCTCATAATTTTATTTTACTTTTATTTGATGCTCTTTGTCTGCCAATTGTCATAGAAGTCATCATCAAAATATGACATTCTTGATTGTCTATTCTGGACTGGAATTCTAGATTTGACTTTAACCGTTGAAATTGGTGAAATGGGCTTATTTTGAGGAACTCTCAAGCCTTTCTGATTGAAGAAAGAATCAGATGTATTTTGATTTGTCATATCACACACTGAACAATACTTGTTGAAATAACAATTCTTGTTTGAGAGGTTGTTCATGTTACAGATTTAACAGTATTGGTTGTAGTAACACTCACCAGTGTTGTGATTTGACATATCATAGTTTTCACAGTACATCTGTCTGATCTTTGTTTTTGATGATGATGCTTCTTGATGGTTGATTGATTTTGAATTTGGCTATTGTTTTGTTTTAATTAAACAAGCAAGTTCATCCTTTTTGTTATCAGTAGATTGTTTCACAACTCTACTGTGTCTCTTTTTGAAGGATGTCTTTGCTTCGTTTGAGCCTTTCTCACCTCCAAATCAAATTGTTCAATATTCTTTTTATTGAAATATCAAAACCTATTCCTTATTTTGATTTAGGAAGCAAGCTCAGATCAATCTTTATTTTTGGTGATTGATTCTTTGTGGATTTTGATTTGAATAATTGTGATGCTAAAGCTTTGCCTTTAGTTTTTGTTGAAACCTTATCTGCTTTGCTTGAATTGTTTTGAGATTTGATAACACTATCAGATTTGATTTCAGCAGTATGTTTCAAAGGCAATTTAGCGTCTCTTTTTACTTTGAGTCTTTCTTGGATGAATTTCATAAAAGGAATGATGGCCTTGACTGGACTCTTTTGTTTCTTTACAGTGACATGTTTGTCTGAGCATTTTTTTTATCTTAATGGGGTGACCTAATCTGATGTTATCCTCATTTATTTCAATTTACACATTTAGGTTGTTTTAAGGACTTGTTGTCTGTGAAAATAGTGTTTTAGCTTTAGTAGATTTCGGTTCAATTGAGTCAGACAAATTAAGAGGCTCAGGCATGACAGTGTAATTCTCATTGTATGATGGTGGACAAGTATTATATCGAATTCCAGTCATGTTTTTAGGCTTCTTTTGTGAGTCAAGCAACTCTTGTAGCTTAGCAGGAGAGAATTGCAACTTTTCAAGTTTCACTTCAGTGGCTGATTGCTCAGCTTTGGTTTTGGTTAACAGTTCAGTTAACCTCTCATTCTCAGCTACTAGAGTATACTTCTCACCATGCAATTTTCAATGTCTGAAATTAAAGACATGATTTTGATTTCCAAGCTTTTCATTTCGTGTCTTAGCATTTCAGATTTTATTTTTTATTCTTTTATTTTAGTAGCCAATTTGTGATTATGTTCTCTGTACCCTTGTAATTCAGTGACACATTTTTCACTACAGAGATTAGCTTTTACCTTAGATGGTATGGGAGTGGGACTATCATTGATGTGAGCCATGAGTGCATAATTTTGGAATTGAGGTTTAACTTCTTTTGCATACATACTCCAGTCACATACTCCATCTTGTCTGATGACAAGTGCATTTGAGGTTGATTGGCTGTTTCCATGGGCTTGTTGTGTCAGTTGCTAACTTTAATGAGGTGATTGATGATGAAGCTGATGTTGAAACTGATTTTGATGACTTGATTAAGGAGCTGATGAATATGTTGATTGAGAGTGCGGTTGACTGTGTGAGCTTCTTTGGTAGTTGTTGTTGTTGTTTCTTCGGGGTGCATTACATTCCCATGAGAAGTGGCAAGTCATACCACAGTTGAAACACTTCACCTTGGATTTGTCATATCCAAGCTTTATGTTCTCATTTAGGCTTAGCTTTTTACCTTTCTTGAAGAATTTCTTTGCTCTCATAGCAATCATGACCATTTTCCATTGCAAATCCATTTCTTCAACATCATTTGGATCCATTTCCTTAAGATCTTCTTTGATTAGATGAGCTGATGTGAGTCTTCCTCCTAAGTAAGCTTCAAAACTTGCAACAAAGGCATTGTAAGTTGCCTTCTGTTCTTCAGATTTATGATCAACGGGCAAGTTAATGGGTGTGAAAGTGGATGGATTAGAGGTAGATTGCTTCTATGGTTGAGATGAAGCATTGAATCCAATAGATCTGGATGATCTACGGATGACAGAAAATCATCCTCTTCAGTAATAAAGGCATTTTCCACAAAATGGGTTTCTGATGGAAATTTGTAAGCCTTAATGACTTGAGGTCCACTCAAGTTTCTGCTTCTCTCATCCAGTTTAAGAGCCTCAATCTTTGCAATCATGTTGTGCTCTCCAGATCAAGTGTCTTTTTCAGCATGGTCACATTTTGCTTCCAACTTTCAGGCAGATTATGCAGCATCTTCTTGTTCATCTCTTTTTCTTTATAGGTGACCCCCATTATCTCCAGATCATTTACTAGTTGGACGAATCTATGAAGCTATTTTGAGATAGATTCTCCTTTGGTGTGATGTAAGGTTTCATATTGATTAATCAGTTTCTCTTTATTAATCTTAGTAACCTCACTGCTTCCTTCACACATGATCTGAAGTGCATCCCGTACACCTTTTGTAGTGTTGTATTTGTCTAATCTTTTGAGTACATCCATCTTCAAAGCCTTAGTTAGTATGGAGTAGGCTTTAAGATCAATCTTAATCTTCTTATAATCATCATCATCAAGATTAAGATTTGGATCCTCAATGGGGATTCTGACTATCTTATACTGTCAAGCTTGGTCAGCATTCAGAGAGACTCGAATGTAGGGCCCTTTGCATATTGATATCCAGTAGTCCGGATCTACACCTGTAATATAGTTCCTAAACCAGATTTTCTATTGCTTAAACTCTGATTTATGTTTAAGCATTAGAGGTTTAGAAGCATGACCAAGTTTAGAATAGTTAATAGAATCCATGATTTATAAACTGTTTTTAGATTGTTTAAATATGGTTTAGATTGATTTTACATCCAAGAGTCCAAACAGTCCACGGTTTCAATAATCTGTTTATCTGATGAGTTCTATGAACAGTAGCAGTTAGCAGGTTCTTCTTGTAGTAACAATTCCTTTTTGTTTCTGTTTTGGTGATTTTTATGTACTTTGTTTGTGTTCAATCACAGATCTGAACAATACTGATGATTTTCAGTGTGTTCTTGTAGCAGAAAAGTGAAAGAAGATGAACTTTTTCGGGTTTTTACAGTTGCATACTCATTAAGAACCGATTTTTGTTGATGAGTAACTCAATCACCAGATCAATCGATTTTCAATCATGATCTAAACAGATCTTAAGTTGAATCCGAAAGCCAAAGCTCTGATACCAATTGACTGGGTCCAAGAATGATATTATCTGTTGATGTTGAGTCAACAAGGATCGAATATGGTGTTGAGTCAGTGATTAAGTAGCGCAAATACTGAATCAAAGAACATTTAATGCTGTAAATAAATGCTTGTATATTGATTGTGGAACAAACAAGTTATAATGGGTTCTAGGGTTTTCAAGAATAGTGAAAGGAAAACCTCAGAACCTCATAACTTGAGTACTAGGTATCTTTGTGAGTGAAAAACTTGCATATGATGGATATTCTATTCTATTTATAGGCTGACATAAAGCCTGTACAAAATGATTAAACTACCCTTACATCTATACAAAATACTAGACTAAGTACAAAAGGTCTTCAGCCACATTAGTTATTGAACATCCGCATTAACTAATGCGGATGCCTGGCTTCATCAGTACTTCTTTATTCTTCATCAGCATTAAGTGTTTGGTCAAAGCATTAACTAATGTGGAAGAGCGAACACTTATCAGCATTTCTCTTTGTGCATCCGCATTGACAAATACGGATGAACAAACACTTATCAGCATTTGTTCTAAAGCATCCGCATTAACCAATACGGATGAACAAATACTTGCAGCATTTGTTCCTTAGCTAACCGCATTTGTTTATGCGGAAGAACAAACACTTATCAGCATTTGTCTTTGGTCATCCACATATACAAATGCGGATAGCCAACACTTGTCTTCTTTTCTTCACCTGCATGTCTTCTTGGACTTGTGGGAATCAGCCAACAGAACAACCATCACCCATCACTTGAATTGGCATGTATGAACCTTTTAGGGTCCAACACAACATCTAAAAAGATGGGGATGGAGATGGAAAGTGATCAGAATCAATCTTCTATTCACAAGAAGACTCTCAAAAGAAAGCCAGTTGATTGCATTATGTGTGGCAGTACTTCTCATCTTACTAAGGATTGCATCTACAATCCCAAAAGTACTTTCAACATAACCAAGAAGAAGACTTTTGAGAGGAGCAAGAAGTAGATAGCTTCAGAATAAAACTATTTTCTCTTGGAAGCTCCAAAATGGGAATGAAGACAAGTGAAAACTTGCCTTCAGAAGATTTTTTTGTCTAAAAGAAAGGAATACTTTTGAAGCACTAAAGCTTGCTGAAGTGAAAGCAAAATCTTTTGAAGGATCAGTCTTCAAAACTTCTAAAGTTGTCAAAACTTCCGAAGTGTTGAAGGTCAAGTCTAATCTTCCAAAGATGGTGTGGAAGATAAAGGAAGACCTAGTGACTGAACATTCTTCATTAACAACAACAAATGATCCCCAAAGTCTTAACATAGGATCAATTACTGTTGCATTGTATTCAGTCCATTTTGAAGAGCCCAAGACCAGTGAGGCTTGGGTTTCCAAATGTAACTAAGTTTCCCTTGTTATGCAGTAAAAGCTAAAGACCAAAAGAAATGTATGGATCATTGACAGTGGTTGTTCCAGGTAATGACAGGCACTGTCTCTTCGCTTCAAAACTTTGAGAACTTGATGGAAGCGCTAAGCAAAAAAAGATTTGAAGCTGATCGAACACAACGAGAGTAGCGGATTAGCGGTTGATCCCCAAGTGTTGTGTTGGTTATCTCAACATGTCATGACCGGTTAGGCTAAATTGATGGAGGGTCAGTTGCTTTTGAAAGAGATGCAGGAGGTTATATTACAGGAAGGGGCAGGGTCAGAAATGGTAAGCTCAGCATTGAAAAGGATCTACAGGCAATTTATCAATAGAAGATCCTAACCCAAGATTTGAGCTGAGAAGACCAAGCAAGACTATAACTTTAGCTCCAGTGGTAACTTACCTAGCAAATGGAGTTTTTATCAGCACATCAATGACAAATCAAGCTGATACATTTGACATGCCTACAAATTCCAGCTTAGGGTGCAAAACTCAAATGAAAGAGCTTCAAATGTAGGAGGAAATGGTGGTGGTGACAATGATCAAGAATTTCTTGATGTTGATAACCACTCCATTAATGAAAACATCAATGATGTCACACACTCATTGGATCAAGCTTCTTTTGATAAGTGTGCTGATGTGGTAGGAGACACTTCAGTGCCAGATCTAAACTTCACAAATTCATATTTTGTCCAATCAACTTGCTGTGATCCCTCAACTTAGGATCCACAAGTCACACCCTACCATAAACATCATTGGAGATGTTGACAAGGGGTGAGGACAAGAGGACAAACCCATGACAAAAATGTTTGTCTATACTCTTGCTTCTTGTCTTATATAGAGCCAAAGAAAGTTGATGAGGCTTTGAAGAATGGAAGTTAGGTTGAAGCAATGCAAGAGAAGCTGCTTCAATTCAAAAAAGGTTTGGAATCTATGTCCTCTTCCTGAAAGGAAGACTATCATAGGAACCAAGTGGGTTTTAGGAACAAGAAGGATGATAAAGGACTTGTCATAAAAAACAATACTGGTTGTTGAAGGGTACACAGAAGCAGAAGGCATGGACTACACATGTCTTTGCTCTTGTAGCAAGACTTGAAGCTGTTAGGATTTTCCTGGCGTTTGCAGCATCCAAGGACTTCAAGTTCTACCAACTTGATGTAAAGTGTGCTTTCTTATATAGGGTGATTGATGAAGAGGTGTATGTCAAACAACCACCTGGCTTTGTAGACCCAGATCATCTTAATTACCTCTGCAAGCTTGATAAAGCTCTTTAAGGGTTGCACTAAGTTCCAAGGAAGTGGTATGAGACACTATCTCAGTATCTCTATTAGCATGGCTACAAGAGGGGTAATATAGATGGAACTCTTTTTATCAAAGTAACAGAGAATGACATGATGTTGGTTCAAGTATATGTAGATAACATTATCTTTGGGTCAACTAATCCAAAGCTCTCTAGAGGCTTTGAGAGGATGATGAAGAACATTTTTGAAATGAGTACTATAGGGGAACTCAATTTCTTTCTAGGAATTCAAGTGAAAAAAAGTTAATAATGGCATCTTCATAAGTTAGTCAAAGTATATACATGACATACTTACAAGATTCAACATGACTGAATGTAAGATTGTAAAGACACCCACGGCTAGAAACCACTCCCTTGGACCTGATCTTGAGAGGGAGTGTGTAGATGAACATCTTTACATGGCTATGATAGGGTCTCTTATATATCTTACTGCCAGCAGGCCTGATATCATGTTTGATATATGCATCTATGCAAGATATTAAGCCAACCCAAGATGTCACATCTGGTTACTGTCAAAAGGATTCTTAAATATTTTAAAGGTGCCCCTAAGCTAGGCCTTCGGTATTCAAAGAATTCTGACTTCAATCTGTATGCTTATACAGAGAATGACTACGGTGGTTGCAACATGACTGCAAAGTCTACATCTAGGGGATGTTAATTCCTTGGTGGAAGGATAGTCTCATGGCAATGCAAAAAATAATCTTGTGTATTTGCATCAATAGTTGAAGCTGAATACATTGTTGTTTCTAACTGTTGTTATCAAGTGCTTTGGACTCAGAATCAGATGTTGTACTATGGATACAAATTCAAAAAGACTCCCATCCACATAGACAACAACAGTGCCTTCTCTATCACAGAGAATCCTGTATAGCACTCAAGGATAAAACACATCAACATCAGGTATCATCTAATTATAGATAATTATGAAAAGGGATTGATAAGAATAGTCAAAGTTAAAACAAATGAACAATATGCTGATCTGTTCACAAAGGCTTTTGATAAGTAGAGATTTAAATATCTTCTATTAGCTATTAGGATGATTAATACTGAATAGATTTTCTTAAAACTTAATTCAATATTATTTCTAAAAGAAATTATGTGTCCTAAGTTATCTAAACAATAATCTACATAAGCTTAGTTTATCTTGGTATAAAATCTTTTTAAAATGATACTCCTTAGAAATTTGAAAATCTTAAATATATTTTTGGAAGACATTAAGATTTTCTTCAGAAGATTTTAAGTCTTCAAAATAGATAACTACTTATAAGAAACTTACCTTCGGAAGAAATGCTGATATTTCTTCCGAAGCCAAAATATGCTTATAAGTACTTATATGCATTTGAAGAACAAATTTCTTCTAAAAGCAATTATGTCTTGAAAGATTTATTCCCTTAAGAATAAAACTTCCAAGTTTTAATATATTTTAAAACCAAATATGCCTCGGAAGAGAAATTACTTAAGTAATTTTTCTTCCAAAGCAAATTTTCCCAAAGCCATTCTGAAGTCAAATTTGGCTTCGAAAGTTTTTTTTACAAAAACTTCTGAAGACAAATTACCTTTGAAAGAATTTCGACTTCCAAGAAAACTACCTTTTTGGGCACCTTTTCAGAGGTGGGACCGACATTCGGATTTCAAAGTTTATCCTTTCACATTAATTTTGTCTTAAATTCATTTCCTATAAATATACCCAATGGTTCCCCCTCCCCTTTCACTATCTTCTTGATCTGCAACTTCTCTAACTTAAATTCACCCACTCACCGCCTTTGTTCTTTCCTTCCTTCACCTCAAAGCTATCTCAAATAGCCAACCCTGACCGTAAAAACCAACCGGATTTCTCCATGCATCTTCACATGCAACATAATCAAGTTTCTCTATTGAACTCTGAGAAAGATCCAAGTTTCTCAGAGTTTTTCTGCTTTCTCTCTCTATCAAACTACTTCACCTCCCTCACTATTGATCCTCCACTTTATAAGGATCAACTTTTGGACTTTTGGAGGACCTGCCAATACGTCACCATGGATGGGGACAAGGCACTGTCTGTCATAGTGCAGGAGAGGACAATCTTCATCACTCCAGATTCTATAAACACTCATCTTCAGCTGGATGATGTAAAAGGTGAATTGTTTTTTCTAAAATATGTTATTAACCACTCCTTTGAGAAAATTGGCTATGAAGGTGACTTCTCAATCAGAACCTTCAGAAAAGGGAAGGTCTCCTCTAAATGGAAATACCTCCTTCATGTCATCAATCACAGCTTGTCTAACAAACTTGGAGAATGGGACAAAATTTTGGAAGACCTCTCATTTATAGTCCATGGGATGGTTCAAGGGGTCAAGTTCAGGTATTCACAATTTGTGTTCACTAATTTTGTTAGTACTTCTTAAAGATTAACACGTTGTCTTTATTTGTCTTTGTATTATAAGTTTTGTCATAGTATAGGGACTAGTCTTGTAAATAGTAGTTCCTTGTTTATTGATAGTATAAATAGCTTAGACTTGTGTAGGTTAGACTAAGACTTTGAACAAACTGCTCGTACACTTCTAATTCTCTTTGCTATTATCAATAAACTTCTATGAATTTTTCTTGATATTGTAAATCGATTTGATTACTGTGTTTGTTTTTGATTGAATTGCCTTCTAATATCATCATAGATCTATACTTTTGATCCTATCAAATGGTATCAGAGCTGTTAGTTTAGTGATTGAGCTTGTACGAACTTGCAAACTCAAAAACACTTGAATCTGTGATTGATAAGCAATTCAATTGAAATATTGTTGATTTCAGTTGTGTTTCATCACCAGAAACATGAATTGAATCACAATTAGCGGTTTAATTCGTCAAATTTCAGTGAATTGAGCGAATTGTATTCAGAAGTGTTCTTCATGTTCTGTAACAACCGACCCCGAGGTCAACATTCTAAACCTTGACCTCCAACAATTATTGCTATTATTATTAATATCAGTAATATTATAATTATCACTACTTGATTATTTATCCATGATTGTTATTATGTGTTCAATTTTTCCTAAATGATATTTTAAGTCTTGCCTTAGAATAGAATAATTTAACGTCCCGAAATTATAATTAAACACGTCAAAATATTAGAATCAATTAAGAACAATTAATTTTGTGTACACACACATAATTCACGAATTAATTCAATACATACACATTATAAACTTAAAAACACCTAACTAGAAACTATCAACTAAAATACTACACTACACAACAAAACTACACTACTTATATTAGTTTACAAAAAAAATAAAAACAAAACCCATAACCACCATCCACGGCCGCCCCTTCACCCCCCAATCATTCTCCCTCTTTCCCACTACTTACACCACCATTCAAACAACATGCAAGACTACCCAAACCTCACTTCACCTTCATTTCACTCCACCTCCAAACTCTCTCATCTTCTCTCTATCTCTTGGCCCTCTCTCATCCAAATCACACACACAAACACACTACCATTTCATCGTCATTCAAGCTTGAACCAAGGAAAAAAGTGCCACTTGAGGGACTTTTGTGCACCATTCTTGCAAGAACAAAGTGCTCCAACCCTTGTTTGAAGTTCATCACTGATTTTAGCCTCCTCACACTCTCAAACTCGCGGCCTACTCAGATGGTAAGCATCAACACACCCGAATCAAGTGTTTCTTGTGTTTTACTTCAATAAACTACCAAAAATCCTTACTCTCTTATTTCTAAATGAATCTTGTGGCTAAAAACTTGTTCTTGGAGAGTTCTTATCATCACAAAAGGTATATACCATGTTATGTTGGTAAACAAGTGGTTAGAACACAAGTTACACCTTAGAAAACCTTCTTTTTACATAAAATAACACCATTCATGCACTTGTTTGAAAAACCCTTCCAAACAAGGCTCATAACCTGCTCAAAAATGACTTTGGAACACTTTAATAATCTGATTTTAAAATTACTATAACAATTAGGTGATGTTTGGGTATGAATCATAGGATTTACACTAGTGCAAATGGTATAAATCAAGTTATTGCAACACATGCATGATACATATAGATCCAAGATTTATGTTGTAATTTACAGTAGTTGGGCTTATTTCAGATGTTTTAAGTCCATAACATGCCTGAAATATAAAAAGTAATAGCTAGGACACATAGTGGACTTGTTTTGAGACCCTAAAAGGGTGAAAATCACTTAAAAATAGCAAAACAAGGGAGATTTTCATATTAAAAAGAATTACAGGCTCTAATATGAAAATAATGGGCAAAATGGTTGAATTTTATGATATTTTGGTTAAACACATGATTGAATGAAGTTAAAACGTGAAAAACACATTTTAACGGGTAAATCAAAAGAAAACGAGTTTAAAGTAAAAGAAACCCAAAAACATGATTTTTACAGCTTATTAGACTTATTATAAGTCATTAGATAATATCTAGAGGTTAACGGGATAGAAACATAATAATTTAAAACAAACTGTTAAAATCTTCGGTTTTACCGTAACCGGTAACCTAAAAACGTAAGTTCTAATTACTTCAAATTAGGTCCTGGAAATATTAGAATTTAACATGTTAAAAATGAAATATTAAACTCCTAGAAACTAATAAGGGGTCCTAAAAGTCAAGAAATGAAAGAAAACAAACTTTAGGGTAAAAACTGTAAATCTTGAAACTTGAGGGACTAAACTAAAATTTTTATCTGTAAACACCTCAAGGATGAGTCTGGAAATAATAAGTTAAAATTCTTCTAAAAATAATATAAAGACCCTTATAGACTCACTAGGACCATATTTGAGTCAAAAATGGAAAGAATACAACTCTGGGTTAAAATTGCCAATTTTGAAACTTATGGAGTCAAATTGTAAATTTGGAAAATAACTTAAGATTAAGTAACTTAGTGGCCAAAAATAAACTTCTTAATATGAAAACACATTTATAAGGATCATAAAAACATGTCAACCACATGCAAAACCCTAACTTTCCTAAAAAGAAAACTTTTAGGGCAAAACCCAAACAAATCAAAACTAGTTTTACTTTTAACCTTATAACACACCTAGTTACATCCGACATGATTTCAAAGCACATAGCTTATTATTTGAAACTTGATGCTAGGGTGCTAGGATTGAATCCTTTACTGTACTCGAAGATCTGTTACTTGAAACCTCAGATGAGTTCCAGTGTCCCCTTTTTACTACTGATTTAGGATGAAACATGCTTGTGTGAACTGAAATTATTATTATGCTAATGTTTTATGCTTATAAGTTATGGATAATGTTTGAACCTACTCTTAACTGTATCACAATCATTAATTCTTTTGTGAACCGATTGTCCTATATGGGTAGATTTACTTGGGGAATCCCCCACACACAGTGCCTTCCGGACAGGAAGGGTACCCCACTTAGATCCTGAGGGATCGTTTGTGTCATGTAACAGGTTTTATAAGATACTATGGTGAACTATCTGGTAGGTATAGTATACTGTTTTGAGGCTCAGTCCTCCCTTCGGGGTTAACACGGTTTAAACACAACTTTAGAAGAGGCTAACCGGGACTGAGTGCAGGGTTGATTGTGACCCCACAACAGTCATACATTAATTTTTGAATTTAACTTATGGACTTTGAACAGTTCTCTTGTTTTTAAACTTTAAGCACTTGAATTCACCAACTTTTTAGTTGACACAAAAATCTTTTTGAGCATGTTTCAGGTAATCCCTAATGGATCTAGCTTGATTGGAGAAATGGACTCGGATGACCTAGATATTCGACTACCCTTGGCATTACTTGACTGTGAAACATTTGAACAATTTGGATTATGATTGATAAAACACTAAATACTTATGTAACGAATTTGTAATTTGTGTGCCGGGCCAAACTGTTACAGCCTGGTTTGACTTTGACATGTAATGCCATTTTTATTTCTCTCCTTGTGCGCTTTTGTGATGGTTTGTTTCCACTGTCATATATGTTGCTAGTCTGTGACGTCCCACCTTCCTTGGGCCCGGGGTGTGAAAGATTGGCATCAGAGCCACAGGTTGTAGAGAAATCGGGAATACCTTAGTAGACCCTAGGCTACAACCCTGATACCCTAGGACTATCCTTGCTTGGGTGAATGTTGGGGTAAGCGGGTTGGATAAATTGATGATTACACTTGATCAATGTAATCATGAATATATCGGACGCATGAATTCCAGCATGAATCCCAAGGGTGTGAAACTTTGGATTAAATGGCTCAATAGATTTTCTTAACACGGTCTAAAGATAAATTTTTATCGGACATTCACGTCTGTTATTGCTCGACGATACTACCGCTCATTGATACTACTATTTATTGATACTACTACTTGCTATATGATACTAATGCCATCACTACTATTACTAGTACTATTACTATCATTGTCATGAGCTCTGAGAAACAAAACTACTCATAATAATTTTTAAAGGATATCGAGACTATGGCTGACAGAGGAAAGGCGCATGCATACACGGTTGACGAGACTGCTCCTGTTGGGACTATTAGGAGGGTTAAACCCCAGACTGAGTACAAGGCCTACTTGCAGAGATGCGAACATCCAGGCTTGCTATCTACAACTTCTGATGACACTGAGCCGTCAGATGACTCTTCCTTGACATCTCCAGCTAGGAGCCGAACGCGCTCCAACTCACCACATGTCGTAGCGCCTGCCCAATCACCTATTCCACCCATTGGGAATAGGGGTGCTTGTGTGATCACTCGACCTGGGAAGAGTACTAGACCTAGATCTTCTATCTCTTTTAGGATGCCTCCTCCTCCACCTCCTCCTGTTAGGGCCCCGATACCGGCACCACCTGTGACTAATCAGCTTGGACACCTTACCCAGGATGAGTACTGGCTGCCACCCAGGCGTAGTTAATAAGATGGGCCTAGTGTTCTTACCGGCGATCGATACTCCCAGTCAGGCCGTTGGTCTAGTGACCTCGGACCTTCTGACCCCACTTTGAGTGAGCTGTTGAAGGCCATCT
>BJCN01207350.1:0-12378 GCA_018326445.1 Flaveria brownii
GATGGTCGATAGGGGTGTTTGGATGATTTCCAGATGAATTTGGATGTTGGTATAGTTTCGAGGATCAATTCCCTTGTTTTCCCTTGATTGTAAAGGCTCAATTTAGCCCGTTCAGATCAACTGGTTTCATTTTTATTAATGTGGTTTCGGTTTCGAGTTTGGTCACGATAATAGCCAATTTATTCGAATTGAAATGGATCTTTGGTTCGAAACAGTTTCAAAAGATGTTTAATATGGTTTAATTGCGTTTTATCTGAGCGTTTTAGATGTGTGAGACTCACCGGAGCTCGGCCGGAGGAGGTGGCCGGAACAGTGGAGTTCGACGGGGTTGGGTGTTGGGTTTTAAAACAAAATTACACATTTGGCCCCTGATGTATTTATTCTGTTATTTTATGCTTGAACCCTTTATATTAAGTTTCAGAAATTCCAAGTTAAACCCCAGACTTGTAAAACCAATAAATCAAGTTAATTATTTATTATTTTTTTAACTTTTATAAAACTTGTAAACTTTATAATTTAATTATTTATTTTCAATAATTAAAATTCATAACTACTAATGAAACTTTATATGTTTATTAAAATTCATTTTATAACTTAATAAATTTTGATGAGATTTTTCCATTTAGTTATTTATTGTAAAATGATTAATAATTCTTTACAACTTTATGAAAAGAATTATTTATAAATCAATAAATTATTACAAGTTATTTAGATGATTAATAAATAAATAAATCACAATATAAATCGCACATTTAATGCATTTGATCCATTATAATTATTATAATAAATTAAAAATAATGGGTTCGGGTTTATAATTTGAAAATAGACGGATGTTACAATCGTGGTCGATGAAATCAGAGCCGATTTAAAGAGTTAACAAAATCAAAGAGTAGTAAAACACATACATATACTTGATCTCGTTTCAACTGGGTGGATTGGCGACTGATGTGGTTGCACGATAGTTGATTTAACTTCGATGGTTGATTGGACGGTTGTCATGGCCGATTGGGTGGCAGTAACAACCAATTGAGTGGCATCGACGGTCAGTTCAGACGCGGTAATGTGGTGATGGGTGGTGATAATCGGAACATCTTTTCTTATGATAGTGTTTTTTATATATATTAACACAATAGGTAGTGAAGCGGTTATTGCTGACGACATGGGGAGGATAATACTGGAGGAAGAAAACATGTACAATCTGTGTGAGAACGTTTATAATCTGCGTGAGATGCAAACATTTTTAGATAAATGATTAGGTTACACTTTAAAGTGTCTCTCAATTGTTGCACTTGGTTTTGCATAAGATCAAGAGGTCATCAGAAGGTCTTCGAAGATGAAGGGAAGTGTGGAGGGAGTTATGGAGGTTATTGGACAACATGGAATATGGGTTTGTAACCGCCAACAACCTCCATAACATTTTGTAACCACCTAATTTACACGGTCCAGATCAAAAGTACATGGTTTTCGACGGTCAAGATCTTCTAAAAAATGATAACCGTTTTGCGAAAAACCATGTATACATGTAATATTATAACCTGTGGTTGGAAGGCATTAGTGAATTTATATATATTATTGATAAAATAAATTGTTTAAATATAATCGTATTTATAAAGTAAAAGATCATTTTTAAGTTAACAGTAAAATGGTAAGTTACGAAACGAATTTAATAACAAAATACACAAACAACAAAACTCAACATAGAAAATTCAAAGTATTCCATAAAAATACATAAGTGTATATCTTATATTATGAGAAATGATTGTAAATGGTTATGAGTGAAGTCAAAATAATGTATTATCGTTCATCTATATATTTAAGGAAAAAATTTTCATTGTTATAAACTTTTTAATATTATTAAAAGTGGTTGTGATTGGTGAAAAGATAAAGATAATAATAAACGTATAAAAAATTATTTAATTAAAAAAAGAGAGAGAAATAATGATATTTAGTATAATTGTAAGAATGAAGATAATGATTTTTTTATGAATGCTCTTATATTAAAGAAAAGTTTCTTATAATGTTTATTAAAGTTACTCATGTACGCATCTACTTCTACTGTTAACTTCTAATATAACTGAATGTCAGGATTTAAATGCTAGGTTTATTTTTTGAAGAGTCAACTATAATTTTTTTTTATTTATCCTAGACCATTGGTTTTTGGAATTCAACTATTGATGTGGGTGTTCTAGACACTTTAGTGTCTAATGACTATTGATTCTTTGAACTGGCTAAGATTTAATTGGTCACATCTTGCATTCTAGCCAAGGAATAAGCAACCCATTATCTTTTTGGTTTGACCATTTTAACTCGGCATTTGATCTCAGTTAGTCCCATAACAACTAAATTACTACTCCGTATAGATCGTAACCTTGTTCATTAACGTATTAAAATGATTTGGAACAATGTTTTTAACTCGTCCATCGCGTCTTCTAGCACCGAGTCAACATTAATTAGGGATGCTCCCGCTTCGATTTTCACGGGATTATTAGGTCAAACTGTTAACTTTGATTTTTTAAGAAATTAAACTGAAAGGGTTTGATAAACCAGCCAAAATGGTACGGATTTGGCATTTTGGACCATTTTTTTAACACAAATTCGTATCATTGTATATTCAAAAGTTCTGTAAAATAATACGCCTAGAAGAACCGAATCTTTTGCCTTTTTATAATTAAAAACACTTGCATGTATTGTAATTTATAGATTCCCATACATGAAAAAGTATTTCATTTATATGTTTTATTAAAGTTATATAGATTAAAAAAGTGATATATAGGTCAGTTCCATTTACCCATCCGGGTTCAAATTGTAACCGAACTGTAAAACCCGGTTCTTTTAATTGCAAACTGAACTGTTTACAATTACATCTCTAACGGTTTTTGAACATCTTTAACTCTAATTCTCGTATAAAATTTGAGAAAGAATTTAGAAGAGAATTGTTTCAAATCATTAATACCCACCTTTCATTCCATTCTAGGTTTAAGAACAAGATGGAATCAACAACTTAACCACTTTCTAGCACCTGCAAAAATAAAAAATTTAATATAGAAAAACCAGATATTGCTGTTAAAGAAAAAAAAAACTACATTGGTAGTTAAGTTGTTAACCTCTTATTTGCAAAATACACCCTTAACTACTATGTATAGACTATTAGCTACTAAAGTTCTAAACATGCATATAACACTTCATCTTAAGCAGTAATTGTTAGCCCATTAAATTGTTGACCCATGAATTATGCAATCAAATTACAAACCAACTTTCATCATCAAATCACCGAAAATTATGTCCTTTAATTTTATCAAAGTGTACTCTTTTTTGTTTGTTGTATATCAATTGAAATCTTTAAGTAATTTTCATCTTCGGTTGCAATTTGTTATGTAGAAACGTTAGAGCATTTGCTTATGTTTTATCTTATTAGATGTGTTATAAGTACGTTTCTTATAGAGGTGGCAAAATAGGTGGGATAAATAACATATAATTCTATAAAATGGGTTGGTTGGAACCACCAACATTTCTTGTTCTATTTCTTGAACTTTATAAATGCTTAATTTATCGGGTATGATTAAATAAGTATGTCATTGAGGTAGGAATCTAATTTTATTCAATATGGAGTTTCAAAAAGTGGTAGGCATTTACTTCATTTGACCCTGAGTTTTTAAGTTTATCATGTAAGTAAAAAGGTCAAAATCGCCAATGTCTACCATGGTTAGAACTTTTATCCGTTTGAAGAGAAACACTTTACTACACATCATGATACTGTTAGGCTACAAGCTATTTGTTTATTAGTGAGTTTTGCGTGTAAGTTGTTTGTGCAAGATTCTTGAGCACATTTGTGAAAGTTGCTACTTTACACTCAACATCAACTCTTCTTTCTTTGTACCTGAAATTAATGATCTTGTGAATCAAATCCTGAATTGATAATATAAGAACACGTTATTTGGATAACTCCCAAAAACTTTATTATAACCAGGAAAATATCTAAAAACTTAGTTACAACTCAACCCAACATGGATTTATATAATCTAGCTAATATTTATATATCTATAACTCCAAATATGACTTAAACTTTATCTAAAATAACAAACCATATTTATTTTAATTATAAGATAGAACAAACTAAATTTGAATATTAAACCAACTTGACCGACTTGTCAGCTCAGGTACCGACTTGTGAAACAGGTTAGAAATTACCGCCAACAGTGAATAAGTGCCAACAAACGAGCCAAACATCATGATCATGCCATACATTCGTGATAATTCTACATTACAAGTCTTTATTATCATAAAACTTCATAATTCATCGTATAATCAAAATAATTGTGCATTATCATACAACATTACATGCTCAAGTCTCTTTTTCAAAGTAACATAAGAACAAAACAACCATAGAGATTGATGAGGTCACCTATATCCATAAAGAAGTTGTGTGTAAGTATGTTTGATCCACACAAAACTCTTCTTGAAAGAACCCTTCATTTTGCTTTCCATAGCGTAAACTTTATAGCTAACAACCCTCGTTTTTCTTTGCAAATCCGGATCATTTATGCTCCAACTCTTTGAATTTGAATTTGGTTTCTTTACACCATGGTTCCAAGTGGTGTAACTCCTAAAATTCTTCATGTTGGTCGGATATCCCACATTTTTATCTGTCATCCCACCATCCCGACACGATTGAGATCTGTATTTCTCCATCTTTCTTTGCATATAACGGAACAATCACTTCAAAGATTTGTTATATATTGATGAAGAATGATGGATGAGAAGGGGTGAATGAATCAAAATGGGGATTTATAGATAATTTGGTGGTTTACAAACTATAAACAAAAGTTTAAAGAGTCGAATCGGGTGGATTATGATGATATTTTAATTATTTATTGGAATGTGGCTTTTGGCTTTTGGTGTAAAAGGCCTTTGATGAGGTGGTGTTTGTATTTTGATGTCAACTTAAAGTTGTATGACAGCATGGTGGTGTTAATATATTGGTAAATGCCAAGTTGTCAACTCTCTGAATTGGCCCATTTCATTACTCATTAGAACATAACTTTATATATGAATTTGTGATCATAAAGTGGATAATTTGTGCTGTTGATTAAATGTTAACATGGCTTGTTGAGCTGGACCATGTTTCATTATTAGAGCATCCGTAAGACGGAGGCCAACGTTTTCTAGCAAAAATTTCGGCGAATGCAAAAACGCTCACAGACCAGGCCTGTGAAGACAGACTCTCTTCTCAGGAGCACACAAAGTTGTTGAAGCTTCGTTGTCACCTCAGTCTAAGCTAGGTACTAGGTGATGAGCGATGCTCCAAAGTCACATTGTAGGTTCTTTCATGGGCGAAGCATTAAAGGGGCCGGGAGGGGCCCGGCCCCCACTCTTTTTTTCGTAAGTAGTGTTAATATTTTATTCAGTAGTATAAATTTTTAGTCTGATGGTGTAAACTTTTTTATATATAACGAGTTCGCCCCACATAAAAAAAAATAATTTCACCACCGCCCCCTATGAAAATATCCAAGCTACGTTACTGGGTGCTCTTATTTTCGCTTACTTGGTCGGTCACGTCCAATATATGAATTGCCATTATAACTTTATATGGCTATAAATAATTCGGATCGTTTGGCAAACTCTAACTGAAAATTTAATGTTTTCATAAAAAATTTAGAATGACCGTGTTTTGATCGATCAACTATTGATTCTGTTTGCATATGAAAATAATACGGAGATAATTAGTAATCTTTCATTCATAAACTTGCTTTCTTACAATTTTAATAACGCTTGTGATTGATTTAACTAACGGAACTGTTTGTTTTATTCTTTCTTTTTTAGGTAAATATCAAAACAAAACATCCATCAAGAAGCATGTAGGGTAAGAAAATTTAAAATTTAAAGTTCAAGTCACATAATAGACAAAAGTATAAATTTAAAAGTAGGATAAGAGAACGTCTAAGTTACTGGTATAAAAAACAAAAACAAAACACTCACAGTTCTCGTATTCATCAACGTTGGACAATATAAGAAGAGAAAGGAGCAAATCCATAATTCAGTCTCACTTCTTTTCGATCATAATAATTTACAGTTTCGACTTATTTACTTATAAATAGTCGATTTGGGCTATGGTTTGAACCCAACGAGTCAAATAAAATATAATATATTAGCAAAAAGAGATCGAGTCAAAATAGTATTTTAAGGCTTATAAGTCAAGAAACTGTTACAATTTTAAAATTCAAATTATTATACTACCAATACACGGTGTCATCTATAACACATAAGACAGAGAACAATGATGTTTGTGTGTGAGATTTATAAGCTTTGGTTTATGATGTTTGTGTGTGAGATTTATAAGCTTGAAAACCAAAGTTAACATGAAGTTGAATTTTAACGACAGCTTATATATATACCATGTGAGTGTGCTCTTTGTTATCAAGTGTGTATTTCTGGTGTTGGTAGGTGTTGTTTTTTTTTAAATCTTTTTAAAAAAGATAAGCATAATGTGGAACAATTTTGATGACATGGCAGCTTATCGATAGTAGGCGAGTGGAAACCGAAATCTCTACATAAATTAAAGACCCTATAAGATTTACCTGTCGTTGGGTGACCGACTAGATCATGTAAACTGATCAACCTCAAAACTACCGATGAAATTAATTTATCTTAATCTTTGCTGTCTGTTAGTAATTAAACCCGCTTGAAGTGGAAAAATATAAGAACCATACAATGCATTTGTACGTTTTTAAATAAGCGTTTAATAACTAGAAGATTTCATGCTATGGTGTGAAACAAGGAGGCTTTGATTTCTAAAATAGAAGTGGAATATGAAGGTTATTTTAAACATCAATTGATGCCTTATAGTTTATTTGTTCACTTACATGGATCATACCTTCATGCATACAAGTTCTTTATACCAAAGAAAACAAGGATTCTATAGATCACCTCTAAAATCTTCATTGTCCATAACATATAAGATATAGACACGCGTTCAATGCATATCCAATTTAAGCAGAGAATTGCGATTATCATACAAACACTAGTACCTTTTGCAGTTTTGCTTTAACTATAATACATAATATGGTTATATAACCGCTTACTCCACCCCGTTTCTAACTTTCCTTATATCTACAAGTGTTTTATACCGTTACAAATGTTCTGTATTAAACTCCCTCACAATATATAACTACACAAGTATATAAGAACATTGGTCAAAGATCAAATTAACACATAACAGCAAACCCCTAAACCATGTCAAAAGGGTAAATTCAAACAACCCAAACAGATGATTAGAGTAGCAAAATGTAATAATGAACGAAACCCAATACCCTGAAAGGTCCATTGGTCAAATCTGAAATAAGCAAGATACTTAGATACCGTATGTTGAAAAAGAGGTAGGCACTTCGAGGCATTTTAGTCCCAAAAAGCAAAGAAACATTTTAGTCCCGAATGCAATTCGAGGCACTTTAGGCGCGAGGCGCGTGCATCACATATCTAAGACACGCTTTTATGTCCATCACATATTCTGATGACAGCTTATATGAATAACAGGGGAGTGTCTTTTGTTTTCTGGAGTGTTCCTGGTGTTTGTATCATTGTATGTGGTTTTTATTTTTCTTTAAATTCATCAACATGATGTGGTCCTTCAAGTTCACATGGATACCAAGTGAGTGAAATCTCCATAAGAAAATTAAAATATTCAGATAAGAAAATTAAAATATTCAGATTATATGTAGTGGTTTATTTAGTTAAAATATCATCTATGTAAATATGAATTTATTACAACCCTTGTAAAGCAAGTGTAGTGATTTTAAAGTCCCTTTTAGTTTAAGATTGTCAAAAATAGGGGAAAAAAACTCACCCATTAATAGTTTGGCTAAACATGAATTTGAAGCCGTGGGATGTTGTGGATTTAGCACCCAATTCGTATCCAAATCAGCAAATTTGACGCCCCCTAGGGGCACCATTACATTCTAACGAACATTAAAATTACCAACCGAAATCTTATTATCTGTCTTAATCTTCTCTCTTTGTTACTAAATAATCTTAAGCCCTAAATCAAAGGACGGTGTGTAAGCAATATACAGTTATACACATTTAAGTAGAGAAGCACAAGAATACGCAATGCATTCGTACGTCATAGATAGACATCTGATAACTAGAAGATTTCATGCTACGATTTGAAACAAGAGGCTTTGATTTCAAAATCAAAGCGGTATCTAACATATGAAGGGAAGTGTAAACCTCATTGTTGATCTACAGTTGAATGTTCACTTGCATATATATGTTACTTCATGCATACAAGTTCTTTATACCAAACAAAACAAAGCTTACGTAGATCAGATCCAGTATCTACAATGTTCAATATATAACATGGTTATTAGAATAGCAATATGTCATAATGTATAAACCAATACCATAAAAGGTCCAATCTGAAATTAAAAAGAATATCTTGGTTAACATAAGAGGTAGGCACTTCGAGGCATTTTAGGACACGCATCATGTACCTGAGATGTTTTAGGCATGCTCATCATGTACCTCAGACGCACGTCTATGTGCAACTAAATAAGTTTAGTATACAACCAGAAACTAGACATCCATCATCAAAACAAATAAACCCATTTATCAAGTAAACCTTTTACAATTTCTACACACCTAAGGTTGTTTTTAAATATAAAGTTCCTACAAACCTCACACCCAGAACTACATGAAGTGCGCCTTCATCACCCTAAACCGTTTTCCCCAGTGCTTCATGCATTAGGCGCACCACAATCACGGCTTTTTAAGCCAACCAAACACTTAATTCTTTTTGTGCAGAATATCATAAAGATTAGACCTTGGCAGATGTGATCATATTCCTATACAAAAAGACTGTTCTTTAAATGACCTTAACCATCAAATAGTTAGCAAGAAGTATAAAGCAAACCCGTATTCAATCAATGTTCACTTCGATTACAACACAATTTCCACATCAAGGGCAACACAAATTTATTTGTCACTAAAACTTTGAAGATACTGATACAGTACAAAGCATAGAGGGGATAAAGTGCACAAGAACAAAGTTATGCAATTCGTGCAAACCAAACTATATGTCAATCATCAATATATAAAAACAGTACAAACAATTCATCTTTTAAACTCTTAAATGATCAAAACTTGAATTAAACAATACTGAACCACTGATAACGTCTATGTCAATCATGTATGTAAGGCGCGTGTCTATGTGCAACCAAATAAGTTATATTTACAACAAGAAACTACATATCTATCATCAAAACAAATAAACCTATTTATCAAGCAAATCTTTCATAATTTTCTTTCATAATTTCAACATACCTAAGCTTGTTTTTTACATATAAAAGCACCTACAAACCCTAACTTCGACACAGAACTACATGATGCGCGCCTTCATCACTCAGATGAGTTTTCCTCAGAACCTGGTGCATTAGGTACGCCACAGGCGCCCCTTTTAAAACTAAGCAAAACACTTGATCCTTTTTGCGCAAAATATCATAAAGATTAGCCCTTGACAGATGTGATCTAAATCCTATACACAAAGACTGTTCTTTAAATGACCAAAACTATCAAACAGTTAGCAAAAAGTATAAACCAAACCAGTATACAATCAAAGTTCACTTCAATTGCAACACAATGTTCATAACTTCATATCAACAGCGAATACGAATTTATTCGTCACTAAACCCTTCAAGATACCAATACAGTACACACCATAAAGGGGATCAGTGCAGAGAACAAAATTATGCAATTCTTGCAGACCATAACATGTAGTCAATCATCAGTATAATAATAAGTAAAAACCACTACAAACAATTCACCTTTCAAAGTCTTATAAATGATCAAAACTCAACCGAAACCATACCGATAACACCTCAGATGGGCACATATCTCTTCAACACCTGCTTCCCCGTCACCGCCACCCCCACCGCAATGCCACCAATAGCTCCGGCGACC
The DNA here is from genome assembly GCA_018326445.1 of Flaveria brownii. NCBI lineage: Eukaryota > Viridiplantae > Streptophyta > Magnoliopsida > Asterales > Asteraceae > Flaveria > Flaveria brownii. The sequence continues at coordinate 9,952 of BJCN01207350.1, forward strand.
GCCGCCGACCTCGGCCCCGCCGCCGCCTTATACAACGCCCCGGTCCCCAACCCCGCCACCACGCTGTTGATCACATCATCCGTATCCCGAATCGCCACCATCCCGCTCTCCATACCTGCATACAGCAACCCGATGATCCCCGCACGGTTCCCGTACTTTCCCCCAAACTTCCCAGTGGAATTCAACATCCGATTGACCTTGATCTTCATACTATCCGCAGGCTCGAACGCCTTTACCCCTTCGCTCAGACCCTTTCCGGCGCCGATCACGGCGCCACCGAGGTAGCCGATGCCGGTGTAGTAGGTGAGATTCTCGCCCCATGAGCGGCGTTGAGCGATGGATTCTTCCTGAAAGAGGTATTCGGGGGATGTGGGGAGCTTGTAGAGGGTTTGAGCGGGGATCCCGAGGTCTTGGTAGGGGTTGTAGAGACGACGGTTGGTGGTGCCGTCGTCGTGATGGTTGTGATTTGAGGGTTTGGGTGGGTATGACATGATGGAGTTAGGGTTAGGGTTTGTAAATTAGGGTTTTGGATCTGATTTTGAAGGAGAAAGAGGAGAAGAGGCGGTGGTGGAGAAAAGTGAAGGTTCTCTGGTTTTCCATGTGGTTAGGCGGTAGACCGGTTTTATTATGTCATTGCTTTTAGAATATTCTTTTGTTCACAATACTATTTTAAGTTTTAAGTTTTAACCCATCTATTTTATTTTATTAATTTGAGTAAATTTCACGGGTAGTCTTTGTGATATGTTCAAATTGCGTTTTTTGTCTTCAAGTTTGAAAAACTATAAAATAAGTCTTTAGTTATGTGTAAACGTAATATATCCGGTCCTTAAGTTTGATGGATGTTAACTTTTCTGATTGAGACTGGCCTTTTTTTTTTCAAAGTTGGAGACCAAAACCCCAATTTGGACATACTACAGGGACTATCTGTATAATTTACTCTATTAGTTTGTAGTTGGTCTGTAGATTTCATATCAAATTTACAATAAGGTAACGTTTGGTATGTAGTAATGAATAACAGAACGGAATGAATCATTAAGTGAATGAAAAAAAAAGATCTTTGGGTGATGAAGGAAATGGTAAGGACCATTACGTAAGTAGGTGAATGTTACTGTACAAAGTATTATCATACAAGAACAATTAATAACCACGTAAGAAGGATTACACGAGTGTGATATTATTAAGCAGTGATAGAATTATCACGCAAGAATATCTTCATGCGTGATAATTCCACCTTTGCATGATACTTTTATCTCTGCGTGATTAATTATAACACTTACATTATAATACCACCCGTAACATTTCTTGTTTCGTGATAGCTTCGTATGCTTCGCATGCAAATATCACTTTGTATAGTAAACTTTCTCTATGTAAGTAATATTAAACCATTTAAACATATCAAATTAATTTCATCCACTCCTTTTTTTATTTCATTTATTCATCCTTAGCCACCACCCACCAACGCCGGCCACCACCACCATATGACCACCACCACCACCACCACATCCACCACATCCACCACCACCACCACCACCGTTCATCACTATCATCGGCTGTCACCATCATAACCGATTTTGTATTTTATTTATTCGTCTTTTTCTATCTAGCAAACAACAAAAACTAGTGATTCTTTTCATTTTTTCATCCATTCTATTCTCTCATACATTACGTCCCTTGGTCCATTCCATTAATCCATACCAAATAGACTCTAAGAGTTTCTTATTGTTTTTATTTTTCTCATTTGACTGGCATTTATTTCTTATTTTGTCATGTAATTCATAATATAATAATGAATATATATGTGTGTGTTTGATGGTGATACTCGGTGATAAAGGATGAAAAGTCATTGATTTTAGTGGTCAATATCTCCATGAAAATTGAGGGACTGGTGGTACTAGTAGGGAACTTCTTTCCCTGACCCAGGAAGTGTCTTTCTTCGGATGAAGTACAAATGCCATTTTGTATAATTAACATCAACATACTTTCTTATTTTCATTAATAGGTCTTGATATAATTTTAATATGTTAAGATTTTTAACTTGTAAGAAATATATGTAATAAATATTAAAGTCATTAAGATTGTCTAAAATGTACATGCTTATGAACTTTTTTAAATGATAAATTTGTATCAAAATAAGACGTGTAGATCTTTTATAAAAGTATTAAAATCACTTTATCGGACATTATCAAATTTAAGAGTATTATTATTTAGAGATTTTAGTATATAAAAAAAAGTTACGTGACTTTTCATATATTTTATTAGTTGATGGACTATAGTAATGTAAAGTGGTGCATGAGGTTAATTGGATCAATTGGGTCGCTTTGGGTACACTAGCTAAACTCAAGGGTTTATTGTTGTAATCTTTTGTATTTGGTTGGTGTTAATTGTTAATCATCTAACTGATGATAGTTAGTTAGAGTTAGTTGTATT
>BJCN01207371.1:0-14816 GCA_018326445.1 Flaveria brownii
TTATTTTTAGTAACTACTCATTCTCCATAATTAATAAATTAACATACAGAGTTTTTGAAAAACCTAATTCTACCTCAGGTATCATTAGAGGGAAGAACACAGGTGCATCATAAGAGATTGAAGATCCCGATCGATTAGCTTTAAGAAAATGTTGTTGATCAGTGAACCATGAGCTTTCAGGCCTCCGAACCCGCTTCGATCGTTTCAGACGGTGGCGGTTCTTGACAACTCTGTTTTGATAACTTCCGACGATGAAAGAGATGATGACGACGATGATGGCCATGGTGACGGTGAGTGCAGCGGTGGTTGGGTGTGGGGTTGAGGTAGAGATTAAGCATGTGAGATCTCATATGGCCTCCTAAAGCTCTGCCACTAGTAAAGGTCTTTAAGCAAATGTTGCACCTGTATTTCTCCATTGTTTTTATGAAAACAAGGAAGGAGATGTATCTAGACAATGAAGGAGTTGTAAAACCTTGGTTATATATACGTGACTCATTACATGTGTAACTTGTATGAGTTATATACACATACTTGACCAATTTGATTCGTCATAGATCCTTTCGTCATTTGTTTCTACATAACCAATTTTAGAGAAACTTTAATTGGCTCAAGTATTCATTTTTTCATTTGATTGAGAAGGTAATAGTTTCTTTATTAATTTGAACTAATTATTAACACCAATAATTTTTTTTTGAATTTTTTAATTCTGTATATAAATGAGTTATTACGTATATGTAAGTTTCATCATTTTAATGTAAAAGCAATCATATTGCCATTTTTATTTATTTATTGATTGCTTACATATACGGAAGTTTTACCATAATAACAGAAGAATATACATGTTGTCTGTTTTTTTATTCTTTGCATATTGTTTACATATATGTAGCTTGTCAAAATTATGTAAAAATAACTAGTTTTTACAATAAAATATATTATACATATTTCAAGCATTGTAAATATGTAGCTTGTCAAAATTATCCTAGGGGCATACATGTTTCTTGTAGGGAACAAATATGATTTATGATTTGATTTGATTTAGTTTGTTAGATGATATGTCATTCAATTTGGTTGTGTTTACATATAAGTAAGCAAGTTACTTATGTGTTTACATATATGTAAGCAGGTTTACATATGGTTGCATCAATTTACTGTAGAATTATTTTTAATGTATAAAACTTTATTTTGGTTGATTGTATTGTTCTTTATTTTGTTTTTGGGTTTTACATCGTATACGTATATGTAGTAAATACCCTTTAGATATATTCGTTTTTAGCTTCTTCTTCTTCTTCCCTATAATGTCACTTACATATGCGTAAACTAGTATACTTAAACATAAACATACGTGTAAAAATGCTTACATATACGAAATCATATATGTAGACATGTTTAAATATATGTAAACATATATACGTATATGTAAGCATGTACGTAACGAATTATAAATCTATAGAAAAAACATTTGTTCTTCTAATATATTTTAGGTTTGTTTTTTAATAAATTAATTCGGTTTAAATAAATTAATATTTTGTTTGAAGAGAGGGAGAAAGAGAGAGATATTTAACGGATTTTAGTTGTTTCAAAATATAAAAATTATAATCTTCCTAATATACCTTTTAATCATTAATTAAACCAATTATCTCTTAAATATTTCTAAAATTACCATTGATGAATATCAACCTTTGATCAAATCTTGATCAATGGTTTAAAAGTAGTTTTCTTGATTTTCTTATAAATATATGTTTTCTTAGAAACCCTCCCTTATATATATATGTGTGTGTGTGTATATATATATACACACACACACACTATTTTATAAAGCATTTAAGGATGACTCGATTGTAATTTTGTTTTTATTTTAAAACATTAAATATAATTTTTTAAACATAATATACAAATATTTTATGTAGTATTTTTTAAATTGCACACAATTAATTAACTTTTTTTAATTAATATATTATTTAATGTATATTAGATTATTTAATTCACTATATAAACTATGTATCATCTTGTTTATAATAATTAAATTAGCATTTTAAATTTAGTTACAATAATAATAATAATAATAGAAATAATACCCAAATATAATCAGGTTTAAGGCATGTCGATTAGATTATGCTCTCCAAAAATGACTTGATGACGCTTGTCACATCACACGGTCAACCCACTAGTAATATTCAGTATACTCTTTGCCTTTAGAAATACAGTTTTATATGTTTGGTTGATCCCTAATTCGTATAATTTGAGTTTAGTTTCAGTAAATTAAAGTAGTGAATGGTTTAGGTGTTTTCTCTTCGGTTCAAATTTGATTTGTTTTTAAATTTGAAGTGACTCAATTACGCTACTCACTTTTAATGAGTGTTAATTTTATGTATTGGATTCGTTACAAAATTTTACTGTTGTAATGATGAAATATATATGTTTTATTTAACTAAAATATATTTTTATAGAATGATAGTTTCGGTATATACATGTCGTGAGATCTATTCAATTTCTGTATGACAATATTAACAACCGTAAAAACTTCTATCTAGATGAAACTAATTAATTAAGTATAGGTTCAAAAATATCAAGCTAGATAAAGCACAAATATAACTAAATATTTTGTCGCACTACTTATTTTTGATCTTTTGCTTTAATTTTTTTTAACGGCCAACTAATCCCCATCGCCCTGGGCACCCCAATGACGAAAAGGCACCCCATACGTTCGCGAACACATACAACGCTTGGTAGCCCACGCCCATCAACCACTAATTCGGGGAAAAATCTGTCAACTGAAGGCCCACTGCGATAAAACCAGACCCACCAACAACATTTTGCTGCTGGTAGGACTCGAAATCATAACTTTACCTAGAGATAATCATGGGACTACCACTTAACGAAATGATTTGTGGTTTTTTGCGTTAAGTTTTGGACGAAATTCTTGAATTTAGAACCGTCGATTAAAGTTTGGTCGGGAATCTCCATCGCTATATTCTTTTCATTTTACATCGTCAAATGAAGATAATAGATGTTGATTATTGAATAATATACAAATGCATAATAAGTTCAGGCTAACGGTTATTTAATTTATTTTTTAAAAGGCTTTTTTCTTGACTTTCTGAAATCGATCATAGAGGTATAGCTAGTCACTGCACCAGTAAAACCTTAATCATGTGAAAGATGTCTTAAATATATTTCATATTTTTTTAACGGGTAGTTAGTTGTTAGTTATTAGTATCACCAGCTTAGTATTATTCACCGCTGCCAAGATTTGAACCTTGGACCTCTAAGAGAGGCAAAACCTCTCACCTCCCCCTTAACCGCTATGCCAAGAAATCATTGGCAAATATATTTCACATAAGTTATAAACTTCTCTGTAAATTAATAAATAATAATAAGAATTCTTTACTTTAACGCGTCAAAGTTCAAACAACTTATTATCTTGCGTGTCCATGTGTGTATAATTCACATACTTTCATAGCTTCATGATCATTAATTAGCATAGCTAGAACATTCATCACTATATATTAAAGCATTCACATCAATTTTTTTTAAATTAAATAATAATTTTTATATCTTATTATTACATTTTTTCATATTTAAAAATTTATAGAGGTGATCAGTGTCTTATCAAATATATAAACAAAAAATAACATTACCCATCTTCTCTACTCACTACCACTAACCATTTCAAATAATATAATAAACGCATTCACAAATATATATAATAAAACCTACTATGAATACTTTTATATTTATTATTTAAGATTTAAGATGCATGATTAATAAGCGTATTCTTTTAAAGGACAAGAGAGAATTGAAAGCTAAACCCTTATATAAGTTTAAACATAGATCGAAACTAATATTTCGTATACAAATTTATATGAACTCATAAGTTTAAAACAGATATAACTAATTTATCGTTCAATTGAATTAAGTACTTTATATAACTATAAAATGAATTTAATTTTTTTTCATTTTAAATATTACCACTTGGTGAAGTCATTGTAATCATCAAAGTAAATAATGATTGGTTAAAGTTGTTCGATGAGCACTAAAACTTTGTGGTACGATAACTAATGAGAGTAACTAAGGCAGTCGTTTACTTTTGATGCAAGGAACTTAGCTCATATTAATGGATGTGCATGCATTTGTAAAAGGTGATTAATCCTATCATTTCTCGATCTACACGAAAAAGAAAAACAACCATTTTCAAAAGTATCAATCATTATTAATTTCCCATTTAGGGTTTTGCCTGTTTTCTTGGAACCTTTACACTTTTCGTAATGTACAAGATTAAATATTTACTCATCTAATTAACAAAATTCTGTTGCTTCTCGTGTGTTTCGTGTGCCCCGGCTAATAATCGTTTAGCTGTGGATCGAAAAGGACACGAGGAGCTCACGAAACCATCTATCAAATGGAGATAGGTTTTTAGGTCATGACATGTGGCAAAGTCGCTTTTGGTGAGGTATGGTGACGCGTAGCTGCTGAGCCGAAGTTCTTTGCCTACATCAGCATATCTGAACCAATCGGTCTCGTCAACTTGTTTTTGTAGCCATTTGCCCAACCCTGATACGTGAACTTTTCTTTTTAACATGTCGTTGCTATCATCAACCACGAATCCCGGGACTTTTGTGATCACATCCGTTGTGTTCACGATTCGGAGGATTCGGGTCCCGCTATTCTCGAGCTGTGACCGGAAATGCCTGTTTCCAACACGTGGCCCACCAAAGGAAACAACAGTCACCATTGGTGAGTGCTTGAATGTCGAGGTTATGTCGTAGGCCGTGAGTTTGGCTAGGGCCGCACCAAGGCTGTGACCGGTGATCGTCACGCTTAGCGGCTCGTCACCATACGTCTCGATGATTCTCGACATCTCCTCCCGCACCATGTCTCGTAAACTTGGACATGTGGTAGTTGCTGTTCTGTACATACTAAGAAACCCTTTTTGCACCATTGCTCTTTTCCTTTCAGGTTCCACGTCATTAGAGAATGACGTCAGCGTGGCACGTAGATTCTCAATCCACTCAAGACACGTGGCAGTCCCCCTATAGGCAATAACCACATCCCTACGACCCAATCGCGCGATCTCCTTCTCGTCATTACAAACCGCCACGTAACCGATCCAGCTGGAATTCTTCTGCGTCCAGCTTGGCGTCCCCCCAATCCAACGTGGCAGCTGAACCTCACACGTGGCATGCAAGTTCTTAGTCACCTTATACCCACTTCCCCCCAATCCACATCTATCCAACATTGTGTTTTCAGTGAACTTACACATCCCGTACCGCGGCGATGACGTGTCAAACTCAAAACCGCGGTACGCCGCCTCGACAAAATCGCCATAGCGGAGTATCTCATGCCGGAGATCATCATCCAAAGGGTCAAGCAACCCTTCCCAGTTCCTGATCCCTTGGTACTCCCTCCACTTGTGGCCCAACTTAGCCACGCGGTTCGCGACTCGGGCCTGACCCGAGTCGCTGTTCCACGAGCTCTTGACACTCAACTGTCGGGCTCGATGGCTGGTTCGAGAGGTGCAGTGTGAGACCTCATGAACCACATGGGTTGTAGGCCTGGCTAGGGTGCATGGTTTAACCACACCAATCAAACCCTTCATGAGTACTCGATCTTTACGTACAGTTTGTATCTCTATATATATATATATATATCTATGTATGTGTGTAGCTGATTTTATAGAGTCGACACACACTTTGGTTGTTATAGCAGCATTATATAGTGGAGAACATATGTGTGCATATATAGATATATACATATATATAGAGAGAGAGAGAGGACGGTGCAAGGAAGGGTTGAGTGTGTGTGTGTGTGGTGTGTGCATCTTTTTTATTTCTTTTTGATGGATTTTCATATACGAATTTGAAAACATTAGTAGAAGAATTTTGACCGGACCCACAGGATTAGTATAATATAATTAGAATGCTTAATTTTTGAAGTGTATTGTGCTCCGTCCATGGGTTCTTGGAAGAAATATATACCACACATGCCCGCACGTGCATGTCACAAGACGCGTTAAATTTAAACAGGGAAAATAAACCATTCTATAAGTTAAATAATCAACATGCTAGCTTTGAGGACAATGATATATACTATGAACGACTTTGGATAAAATGATTCTCATTATCGTTATTATTGTCTGTTAATTTGTAATGAGTTTATTCACTAACTTACTAGTATTTATCAAAAATATTTATTTGGAAAAAGTTTGATTTTAAGAAAATTTTCTATTTTAATAAAAAAGTAACTAAAAAAAGACACATATCTAATTATTAAATTTTTTATTACCAAAGCTTTTCCGCTTCTTTATCTCTTATATTAAATATTTACCTTAAATACTAATAATATTATAAAAAGTTTAAAAACAAATTAGTTACAATTCTTACTAATACGTAACTTTAATTATATCTTATCTTAGGATATTGTTTTATAATTAATAAATTTTTATTTTTATATAATATTTTATTTATTCTAACCGTTTAATACACGAGTTGCTAAAGCTATTTTCACAATTTCACACACATAATGGTCTCGTTCATAACAATGCAAAAACTTCTAAATTAAAGTTGACAAACTGTTAAAATTTAATTTGTTAAAAATATTGTTGTCTATATAGAGATTAATTTATCCATAAATAATTTACAATATTCAGTAACAGGAAAAATCAAATAAAAATAGATCCTTATGGTTAAAAAAATGAATTTCCGTCATGATTGAAATAACATAAGGTTATAATAAATTGGTGCCTTGGTGGTAAAAATTATAAATACTAGAGGTTAAAGCATAAGTATTGATTTTTTAAAGAGAAAAGTCTTTTTTAATACACCGTATTTTTTAAAGGCCATTAGATCCAAAATTCTATTTTGTTTTTTAATTTGATATAGATGTATTAAGAACCTTATTTCTAAAGAGTATTTTACAACAATGAGTTTAACTTTTTCAGACCTGACCTGATGTTATAATGGATTTTCTTATATAAGCCTTGTCAATTGCAGTACTACGCTTAGCTGGTTACGATAATGGTCAAACTTTATGTATATCGCTACAAAATCTTGTGTAGTTAAATTAGCACAACCTTTACCAATAAAACCATGTTGATGTTCAAGAAACTTATTAGTTATGAAACAGGAGACTAAAACATGATGTGGATATTGTTTACATTCGTACTATCAATAATGTTCCTAAATCAACACACATGGACTCATACTCTCCCAAAATTTTGGGCATGTTTTCTATTTATTAGTTAACGAGAACTTCTTATTTAAATAGTGTTCATATAGATCTAGTTTGAAACTTGTAAAATGGTAGGCTAAAAGTCAACAAAAGTTGACCAATGTTAAAAATTAAAATAATTGAGTTTGGTGAAAGTTTTTAAATTTAGTGGCACTTGAGGGACTTAAGTTGCAAATTAGGCAACTCACATCATTAGATGAGGAAAAATGTTCATCCCTAGAAAATTGAGGACTTTGAGAGACGGATACATCTGATTCGGTAATCTGTTGACAATCTGTCAGGGATGATGCATCAAAATACACGACGTTGATAAATAGTTCTTCTAACATATCACCAACGAGCTCGAAGGTCATTATTAGATCACCGGACACCACCACATCATTGAAAGATGTATGCATCACAACAGATTGCCAATAATGTATAGAAAATCAAAGACGTCTTCACTGAAGGACTACTGAGAGTAGTATAACTTGCACATGTATAATATTATGCCCAGCTTGTGAAATTCACATAGGAGGTGTTAAAAAAAGAAGCTTAATTCGAAAAAAAAACACCCCTTATAATGATTAGAACATGTTAGTTAGATTTTAACTTTGATTATCTGGAATACCCAAGCTTATATGTGTTAGTGACCAACTTTTACCAATAGTAAAACTTTCTAAGAAGTTTAAAAATATAGAATAAAAGCGTACGTTATAAAACAGACGAATTCCATTGACAGGCAGATGCCTCTAGAATTTATAAGTAAAGGTGGGCCCCCTAAGTAATTCATCGATGTTGGATATATCTGTTGGAAATTTGCCGCTGTCTATCATCGGAAAATAGCCCATGGGTAATATTTTCTTTTTTGAGAGATCACCAACGAGACTAGTAGCGAAACATTATCAACTAATTATAATTGATGTGGACTTCGAGTTTTTCATAACAAAGTTAATGCTTAAAATGCATATTCTGTTTGGACAAATAAAATCAATAGAAAGTGATATATATATATCCGATATCTCTAATTAGACAACACATTCTTCTTAATCCTACTAACTTTAGTTAATAATAATAAGTAAGTGATATATATATCCGATATCTCTAATTAGACAACACATTCTTCTTAATCCTACTAACTTTAGTTAATAATAATAAGTAAATGACTAATTAAAGAATAGTGCTGAGATAGAATAGAATCTGATTTGTTTGGTGAATTGAATGGCGTAACAAATCCTAACTTTCCAACATGAGGCTGCTCATCATCGTTTGGGATATTTAGGAAACCACCCAAGTTGTAATTAAGGATATGCATGGGAGGTGATTTTGTAGTTAAATATTCATCGTATACTTAATTACTATATATCGTCATTCCTCTGATTAATTAATTATACCCATTATCCCATATCTTTAACTAATACACATCATACTATTATATATTATACTAGGTTAGTATCCCGTGTATTACACGATTTGAATAAATAAATACTAAATAAAAAAATTAATTAATTATTTAATAATGTTTTGACACATGATATAATTGAAATTACTTATAAGTAAATACTATAAGTAATTAAATACTTTTTTTGTATTTTAAAAAAGCAAGCATTTTATTCAAAAACAAACCATTTTAAAAAAGTGTCATTTCTAAAAAAATTATTATAACTCTGAATTTTAATTATTTTTATAAAAATTTTCTTATTTAGAAACACTAATTTTAAAATATTTCATATTTTTAAAAAAAATTGATCTTTTAGAATCTTATCTTAACAAAGATGTTTATTTAGAAATTACATTTATAAAAAGACCTATTTCTTAATTTAGTATTAAAAACTATATTTAACTTAAAACGAATTAAATAATATCATTTATAATTAATATAATTATTTAATAGGAGAGAGACGGGAAAATTAAAATTAGGAGCTCTAAAATTTTGACATGTGTCCACCTAAAATCTTCTTTTATTATAATAAATAGATACAACGAAAGTATTTGTATGCCGTGAACAGTTTTTTGTATAGCAACTTTACCGTTACTTATCAAATAAAAATTTTCAAGTTTCTGTATAATGTGAGAACAAAAACGCTAAATAAAAAATTTATATACATTTATTCTGTTCAAATCACCTCTAGCATGTAAAATGCATAGGTTATTAGTCTATTTTTTCTCTGAATATTAATGAAATAGGAAATAATTTTTGTAAATAAGGTATTAAGCAAAACGAACATAAAGGAAATTATCTTATATATAATTCGTGTATATATAGAATGTATCATAAGTTTTGTAGTGTTTAATTTTTTGAAACTGTTTTAAGTAGTTGATATTCAAGTTCTAGTACTGTTGATATTATTAATGATTGGAAATTATCTTACATATTTTAGAAGTTTGTAATTTTTCAGAACCAATAATAAGAATGTATGTTCATGTTGTGTAAAAGTATGCAGGTTAAGTCATTTGCTCGCGATTTCATTTGAAATATGGAGATTTAGTTAATTAATTTGTCTATGACTTTATTAGAAGATCTAGAGATTTATACGTCAACATGTTTGAATTTTAGTGGAAAGATTTACATACTATTTAAGATCTTAAGTTACAAGAATCTCAACATATCTGAAAAATGCTTTAAATTTGAAGTTATAAGAATCTCAACATATCTAGAAAATGCATGGGATCTTAAGTTATAAAAGTCATGTATAGCACAGGCTAAATACAAAAATTAAATTGCAATTAGTAATTATGATTTAGAATTCATAAAACGTTTAAACAATATATATGATGATAAACAAAACTTTGAATTCAAAATTTTATAAATATCTATTTTTTATAAGATGAGAAACGAGGAAAAAAAAGATGATAAGTAATCAAAGAGCGACCACATGTTTCTCTTTATTTATTAAGAGGAAGGCAAGAATTGTATGCATAATAATTGTATGCATTTATCTTGTAACTATATGTTAGAAATTATAGTTAGAAATTATAGTGAAAAATTAAGTAGTTTATATGACTAATAATTATATGCATTTTATATTAAAAATTATTATTATTTGTTTGACTTTTATTTTACTAAATTAGAGCTTCACATTAAACAAAAACATGTAATAAAATTTAAAATGAATAGATAGCTTTCATCTATTGATCAATGCTTAAAGATGTGTAGTTGAAACTAATAAAATTATAGAAATAAAACAAACGTGAGAACTAATTGTCCCACATATGTAAAAAAGACAACCTTGAATGGGTTTATAAGATAGAGTCTCACACAGTTAAAGTTTTCTTTAAAGAAGAGGATACCTAATGGTTGGCTTGAGGCTACATGACACCCAATACGCGAACACTCGTGGCCGAGATTATTGAATTACTGTACATTTAAAATACTCGAGTTTGAGTATCGATGTCTCATTTATCTTATCTTCATTTTATATTTTTAAAACTTGTTATAAAGATCTAACAAAAAGAGTATAAACCCATAAACATTCAATTGTATATCTCATATATCTCGTATAATACATGTCGTATATGTATTTAAAGTTAGTTATAACATCATTTCAACTGATTTTAGATTATACCTAGAAATAGAAAAGCAAAAATTGCATCCATCTTTTGATTTTGTGCTACTTTAGTGACAAAGTTGTTGTTTGTTGATCCAAGGCAAACAAAATGCAAATTGAATGAATCATGAGAAGAATTTATGCGCCAACCTTAACTTTTATAAATATGATTTATAACTTTAATCTACCTGAACTTTCGTCGGTCTATGGCTTTTCCCTTTTTGGTATGATAAAAAAAGATTAATATTCCATAGGCCATAACAAAAATTCCACAATACATATGATGCTTAGATTCTTTATACATCACAAAGTGCAACCCCAAAGTACTATAAGATATGATCATTATCCAGAGTAAGCAATCTAATAAAATGTTCTCTAATCATGGATATGATCAGCATGTAGATGACAGTTTTCCTAGGTAATCATATGCTCACCTTTAAGTACTTATCCAAACTCATAACGTCAATCGTATAGATAACATTAATTATTTCTCTGATAACTAATTGTACAATTGCCTTAAGATTACGTAACACCAACTGATCATAAAATAAAATAGATAATTAGGCACACATCTATATACAACTCTTGTAATTAAGTATTAAAATCTTCTGGATCTCCATGTGATTAGGGTGTAATTAAAGTGTAAATCAGTCCACTAAAGCTGAATCTCGCCTAAGCTAGAGTTCAGCTTATTTATTTATTTTTAACGGTAAATTTTTTTACTATAAACCTGGCTAGTAAGAAACTAAACACGACAAGACAAAATTACAAACTGACTGAAAAAAGAAATCCTCAATTGCAAGTACAAAACTAGAAAAGAAAAACATAAAAAAACTAAACACATGATACAAAAGAAAAAGAAAAACGAAAAGGAAGGTCAAAAGGGAGCGAGACGACAACTCCCATGGACCAATACGAAAACTCGTTGCACTATAACACAGATGCAAAGCGACCTAACCGTCATTCTACGACATCAAACTCTAGAATGATCCGTCGATTGTGAAACTATTCGTCGATCATAATTGTAACTTACCCATTGTTTAAAATGATACTATTTCTTCGTCTTCCATATCTTTAATTTCATGAGAAAAAATTTGATTTATTTACCCAAATGAGTTCAAGAAAAAGGACTTTAATTCCCTTTTGGATTTTTGCATGGCCGTTTATTCTCTTGATCAGGAGAACTCAACTCGTGAGTAGTTTTTTCAAGCTCGATGTCCGGCTTATCCTGTTATTTATTAATTATTAAGTTTTTGTTTATAACTATAAATATGAATATTTATAATTAAAAATTTTATGTGTATATATAATATTATGTATATTTTTTAACTTTTTCTATCTTAACTTTATATATAATAGTTACCAGTTTTAGTAAACACATATATTACACGGGTTTAATAAATAAAATATTAAATAAAATAAAATTTTATTAGTTATTATAACATAAGATATGATTGAAATCTTCCTTACTATAAGTTGAATGAAATTTTGTTTAAAAACAAACGTTCTTAAAAAAATCAAAAACTTTGTTATTATAACTCCCAATTTTAATTATTTTTTATTTATAATTTTTTTAAAACATCAATTTTAAATAATTTGTGTTTTCAAAATAGTTTGATGTTTAGAAAATTTTTATTTTATAAAAAATAGAGATAACATTAATAAAAAAGATCTATTTTTAATTTACTAAAACACTATTTTAATTTAAAATAAAACAATATTATTAGTAATTAATATGAGTATTAATAGGAAAGAAAAGCTAAAAATAATTGATGAGTAAGAATGTTAAGTTACAACGTGTAACCCCAGTTACTTTTTTATTAAAGTAAAAAGTTTATTAGTATATAAATATGTATTTAATGTTTCACATCAAAACTATATAAATAGCATGCTTGTTAATTAGACTCACAAGCCTCGTTATATGAAACTTGCCTTCAATTTGTTGATTAAATGAGCCTAGATAAAAGCTCGAACTCGTTGAAACTTGCTTTGATTTAAACTTTTAGCGAGCCAATCTCGAATAATTTACGAATAGGTCGATTTGTATAGACCCGACCCGTACATGTGACAAGGGGTATAATCAGTTTGATAATGCAGAAAACCTGAATTAAACTGTGATAATTTCGGCCCTTCCATTATAGGACGGTTATGAGTTAATGGAAAGGGTAGGCTATGAAAGGATAGAAAAGTAAAGCTAATTGTTTTACTACATGCATGTTTTGGGTGTACATTTAAGTTGATGAAAATTTGCAAAAAAGGTTATATTTCATATTTATATTATTCATATGTAAATATTTCTAACGTGTCAGAAAGGAAGAAAAATGTATTTCTACGATTTAAAATGTTTATAAACCAAGTCGCTCGCTCTTCTTTTCCTTCAATCTTTCTATTCATAAGTTATACGAAATGAGATATCTAACAATTTAACCTTTGTATCAAAATTTCCGTGGTCACTTCATCTTTTAGACAAGATATTCTTGTCAAA
The DNA here is from genome assembly GCA_018326445.1 of Flaveria brownii. Taxonomy (NCBI): domain Eukaryota; kingdom Viridiplantae; phylum Streptophyta; class Magnoliopsida; order Asterales; family Asteraceae; genus Flaveria; species Flaveria brownii. Next base: position 13,240 of record BJCN01207371.1, read on the forward strand.
TAGCACAACTTTATTCTATAAAAAAATCACTAGATAGTAACCGAGGTTTTTAAGGGTTGTCGGGAGTCGGGACGTAACGCAAGTTGGCGCCCAGGTTGCTTCCAATGATTCATGAACACGGTAGCAACTTGGGGACTTTGAGGCTTGGGTTAAAATTCATGTTTGAAGCCGTGAATTAGCCGTTCAAACGGTAATATTTAATTTTAACCTTATAAAAAAAACTTAAGGTAATTTAGGGTAAAAAAGATGGTTGCAAGCCTACAAGCCTTTAAGGTAGTTTTGCGTTCAATTAGATGACATGTTTTAATTGAATGGTGGCTAGTAGTGACGGATTCAAGAAATTTTCAATTTGGAGTCGTAATTTTTCGATCTAAGAGCATTCACAGTAGGTTCCTTATTTTCGATGTGAGTGTGTGCCCTTATTTTGAGGGATGGTTGTTAGTGGTTACGAGTGAATGATCGAGGGAGAATATTAATGGGGATTATATCGTGATTCTCATATTTGAGAAAACACGGTACAATCCTCATAAATTTTTTAATATTTTTAAAATGGTTGTGAATGGAGGATAAAGAAAAGATAATAATAATAATAAAGATATTAAAAAATATTATTTAATTGATAGAGATAGTGAAAAATAGTGTTTTTAGTGTAAATATGATGACGAAGATAAGAAAGCTAGTGTGAATGCTCTAAGGTTGTTTGTATTGAGGTATTATTTAACGAGATAAATCAATAAAATGTTTTTTGCCGCATCAGGTTGGGTCATAAAAATAAGAGAGTATATGATTTTGTTTCCACTTAAATACCTAGTTGTGTGCTTAAAAAGAAAAGAATCACACATCAACCAGTATCTAAGGATCGAACATTCAAAGATTAAATGAAATAAATTGTTTCCGATCACTTCAAAGGAAAATTTTTGTTCTTTGCTGATGAGTTAAAAAAAAATTGGTCATCAAGGTTTTGGTAGTCTGGTTTGTGTAAAACATATTTGAGTTAATCTCGGTTTTGGTCACTGTGTTTTGCAAATTGACTCCACTTGAGTACCAACGTTTATTTTGTCTCCACTCGAGTACCAAATTTTAAAAAAGTTGCCTGTTTCAGTTCAAATTTCGAACGGCGTGAGAATGTGCCGTTAAATAGCAGGCACGCGCACCCCACGTGAGGGTATTTTGGTCATTTCATGTTTAAACGGTCTCTGTGTTCACCATCAAAACACAAACTGACAGTCTCCTTCAAACTTTCAACAATGGCAGCAATCTGCTCAAGAATCTTCATCTTCTACAACCTCATCTACTCCATCTTTCTCTGCGTCCTCCTCAAAAAGCTCAAACACTACCTTCCCAAATCCCACAATCAACAACGACAACAACAACAGATCCAAAACAACATCGTTTCCCCACTACTCCAACCCCCACAAACCCCCCGTTTAAACAACGAAGAACTCCAACGAATCTTCCAGATGTTCGAAAAAAAGGCGACGGACGAATCACCAAACACGAGCTCAACGATTCGCTACAAAACATGGGGATTTTCATCTCCGATAACGATCTCGTGCAATTGATCGACAAAATCGACG
>BJCN01207515.1:0-27546 GCA_018326445.1 Flaveria brownii
ACATAAGACCTGGACTTAGTCAAAATAAAAGACTATTACTATTTGTGATTCCAATTGTTGTATTTGTTGTTATAAACTCATGTTTTTTTTTCTGTAATTTGATTTAAATATTATTTCCACTATTAGACAATCATGTGTTATGAACAATCAATCATTCCCTCGTCCGCTCCGATGATTTCGCCGTCGGTCGGGGTGTGACACCGGCTCCAGTTGCCATGTATATTCAGGACCTCATCTTGAGTTCCATTTTACCTTTACCAATACTAACTTTTTCTTAGTAGGCAATATTTCTAATATTGGCTAAAGCATAATATTTCTTTTTCTTAGTAGGCAATATTTCTAATATTGGTTAAACCCTAGATACTAAGGCACATATCTAATTCGCTAAAACCTGTGGCTTTAATACCAACATGTCACACACCGATCTCAGGGTATCCTGGGAGTGCGACTGATTATGCGCGTTATTGTTCACTTTTTATTTGCTTGTCTTGAAAGACGTTTACGCAGCGAAAAAACATTCCATAATTCATTTCATAATATAAAATAACTTTGATGATTTATAAAAACAGACTTTCATATATTCGTTGGGGATTAAATACCCAAAATTTTACATAATATTGTTCAAAGCAATGTTTATAAAATTTTTTGTCTACTGACAGATATTCAAAACTTGCCACAAGATCTATGCCTAGGAAAGTTTAGTCCTAACAGCATTATTCTTGCTAGTATATTCATCACATGGTTTCCATGCCTAGGATTCATAATCCATCCAGCACTAACACCTGACTAAACATATTTAATCATGTTTACCTGAAAAGGTTTGAAAATAATACATAAGCGGAAAGCTTGTGAATATATTTAATTTAAGACAAAAGTATTTCAGCATGAATAACGATAAACAGTTAATCATAAATTAACGGTGAACCACACATTTAGTAGTCCGTTTCAACTGGAAGTCCCCCTCCATATATACTGGTATTGGTGCTCAGACAGTCTTACTATGGGACTCTCTGGATCTGCACTAAATCTGAACCAGCCCTAGTATGTGTTTTTCACCCATATCCAGGATATAATTTGATCAAGCATACATATACATCTGGTCTAAATATTTTAGAAGAACACCTCTATGCATTAACATGGTTAACGTACTAATGCTATTTTCATAAAAGAAAATCATTGAAGGTTTTAAAAGTTTTAAAGATATTTACATGGTAAGTTGAACCGAGCCTCTAAACTTGATAAACTTTTGTTTCTGAACCTCGAAGTAACTTAAGGGTTAAGTTACGAGCCTCTAACATGTTGATTAAATCAGAACTTCTATACTTGTTGTCTAGAGCATATACACCGGTTTTCTAATGTCGGGTTATCTTTGTGGTGTTTAAAATGCAATAGAGAGTTTCGTGTGTGAAAATAGGGAAGATGGTCAAAAGGTTATGAAATGAAGTGAAGGAGGAGGCATCTATATACTAATATTTCTTACTCATTAAGTATTTTTTACTTATTAACTTTTCTTCAAACTTAACTATTAAGGTCAAAATTAGCAATTAAGTTTTGTATTTTATTTAAAACTTAGCAATTAAGTTTTATATTTTATCCAAGACTAGCTACTAAGATTTATTCAAAACTTGGCTGTTAAGTTTCATCCTAATTTTATTTAAAAGTTAGGCATTAAGTTTTATCCAATACTTAATTATTAAGTTTTATTCATAGCTTAACTATTAAGTTGTATCTGAATGCTTAAACATTAAGTTTTATCTAAAAACTTAGTCATGAAATCACACTTGAAACATAGTCATGATTATATAATTGACAAAAATAATATGAAAATTTCACAGGTGTTACATCCTCCCTACCTTTATTTAAATCTATTCCTTGAGATTTATTGGAATAAGTGCGGATATTTCTTTTTCATTTTCGGCTCCAGTTGCCACGTATATTCAGGACCTCGTCTTGAGTTTCATTTTACCTTTACCAATACTAACTTTTTCTTAGTAGACAATATTTCTAATATTGGATAAAGCCTAATATTTTTTTTCTTAGTAGGCAATATTTATAATATTGGTTAAAGCCTAGATACTAAGGCACCTATCTAATTTGCTAAAACTTGTGGTTTTAATACCAACATGTCACACCCCAATGTCAGGGCACCCTAGGTTTGCGACTGATTGTACGCGTTATTGTTCACTTTTTATTTGCTTGTCTTTAAAGACGTTTACGCAGCAGAAAAACATTCCACGATTCATTTCATAATATAAAATAACTTTGATGATTTATAAAACAGACTTTCATATATTCATTGGGGATTAAGTACACAAAATTGTACATAATATTGTTCAAAGTAATGTTTATAAAATTTTCTGGCTACTGATAGATATGCAAAACTAGCCACAATGTCAATGCCTAGGAAATTTTAGTTCTTCCAGCATTATTCTTGTTAGTATATTCATCACAAGGTTTCCCTGCCTAGGATTAATAGTCCATCCAGCACTAACACCTAACTAAACATATTTAATCATGTTTACCTGAAAAGGTTTGAAAATAATACATCAGCTAAAAGCTGGTGAATATATTTAATTTGACACAAAAAGTATTTTGGCATGAATAACGATATACAGTCAATAATAAATTAACGGTAAACCACACATTTAGCAGTCTCTTTCAACTGGAAGTTCCCCTCCATATATACTAGTATTGGTGATCAGACAGTCTTACGACGGGACTCTCCGGATCTGCATTGAGTCTGAAGCAGTCCTAGTATGGGATTTTCACCCATCCCGAGGATATAATTTGATCAATCATACATATACTTCTGATCTAAATGTTTTAAAAGAATACCTCTATGCATTAACGTGGTTAACATACTAATGCCATTTTCATAAAAGAAAATCATTTGAATGTTTTAAAAGTATTAAAGATATTTACCTGATAAGTTGAACAGAGCCTCTAAACTTGATAAGTTTTTGTTTCTAAACCTCGAAGTAACTTAAGGATTAAGTCACGAGCCTCTAACATGTTGATTAAATCAGAATTTCTATACTTGTTGTCTAGAGCATATACACATATTTCCTAATGTCGGGTTATCTTTGTGGTGTTTAAAAGACAATAGAGAGTTTCGTGTGTGAAAATAGTGAAGATGGTCAAAAGGTTATGAAATGAAATGAAGTAGGAGACATCTATTTATATACGAATATTTCTTACTCATTAAGTATTTTTTACTTATTAACTTTTCTCCAAACTTAACTATTAAGGTCAAAACTTAGCAATTAAGTTTTATATTTTATTTAAAACTTAGCAATTAAGTTTTATATTTTATCTAAGACTTAGCTATTAAGATTTATCCAAAACTTAGCTGTTAAGTTTCATTCTAATTTTATCTAAAACTTAGGTATTAAGTTTTATCCAATACTTAATTGTTAACTTTTATTAATAGCTTAACTATTAAGTTGTATCTGAAGGACATAATATTCAAACCTTGCCACAAGGTCTATGCCTAGGAAACTTTAGTCTTTCCAGCCTTATTCTTGCTAGTATATTTATCACAGGGTTTTCATGCCTAGGATTCATAGTCCATCCAGCACAAACACCTAACTAAACATATTTGATCAAGTTTACCTGAAAAGGTTTGAAAATAATAAATCAGCAAAAAGCTGGTGAATATATTTAATTTGACACAAAAGTATTTCGACATGAATAATGATAAACAGTTAATCATAAATTAACACTAAACCACACATTCAACTGGAAGTCGCCCTCCATATATACTGGTATTGGTGCTCAGACAGTCTTACTACGGGACTCCCCGGATCTACACTGCGTTTGAACCAGCCCCAGTATAGGATTTTCACCCATCCCCAGGATATAAATTGATCAAACATACATATACTTCTTGTCTAAATATTTTAGCAGAATACCTCTTTCCATTAACATGGTGAACGTAATAATGCCATTTTCATAAAAGAAAATCATTTGAATGTTTTAAAAGTATTAAACGTACTTACCTGGTAAGTTGAACAGAGCCTCTAAACTTGATAAGCTTTTGTTTCTGAACCTCAAAGTAACTTAAAGATTAAGTCACGAGCTTCTAACACCTTGATTAATTCAAAACTCCTATACTTGTTGTCTAGAGCATATACATCGGTTTCCTAATCTCGGGTTAACTTTGTGGTGTTTAAAAGGAAGTAAAGAGTTTCGTGTGTGAAAATAGGGAAGATGGTCAAAAGGTTATGAAATGAAATAAAGTAGGAGTCATCTATTTATATACGGATATATTTCTCACTCATTAAGTATTTCTTACTTATTAACTTTTATCCAAACTTAACTATTAAGGTCAAAACTTAGCAATTAAGTTTTATATTTTATTAAAAACTTAGCAATTAAGTTTTACATTTTATCTAAGACTTAGCTATTAAGCTTTATCCAAAACTTGGATGCTAAGTTTCATTCTAATTTTATCTAAAACTTAGGCATTAAATTTTATCCAATACTTAATTGTTAAGTTTTATTCATTGCTTAACTATTAAGTTGTATCTGAAGGCTTAAACATTAAGTTTTTATCTAAAAACTTAGTCATGAAGTCACACTTAAAACATAGTCATGATTATTTAATTGACAATAATAATATGAAAATTTCACAGGTGTTACATCCTCATCACCTTTATTTAAATCTCGTCCTTGAGATTTATTGAAATAAGTGTGGATATTTTTTTTCATTTCCGGCTCCAGTTGCCACGTATATTCAGGACCTCATCTTGAGTTCCATTTTACCTTTATCAATACTAACTTTTTCTTAGTAGGCAATATTTCTAATATTGATTAAAGTCTAATATTTCTTTTTCTTAGTAGGCAATATTTCTAATATTGGTTAAAGTCTAGATATTAAGACACGTATCTAATTCGCTAAAACCTGTGGCTTTAATACCAACATGTCACACCTCGATCTCAGGGTACCCTGGGAGTACGACCGATTGTATGCGTTATTGTTCACTTTTTATTTGATTGTCTTGAAAGACGTTTACGCAGCTGAAAAACATTTCACAAGTCATTTCTTAAAATAAAATAACTTTGATGATTTATAAAAACAGACTTTCACATATTTGTTGGGGATTAAATACCCAAAATTTTACATCATATTCAAAGCAGTATTTACAAAAAAATTCATAATTCATTTTATAAAATAAAATAACTTTGATGATTTATAAAAACAGACTTTCATATATTCGTTGGGGATTAAATACCCAAAGTTTTACATAATATTATATAAAGCAATGTTTACAAAATTTTCTGTCTACTGACAGATATTCAAAATTTGCCACAAGGTCTATGCCTAGGAAAACTTTAGTCCTTCTAGGATTATTCTTGCTAGTATATTCATCACAGTGTTTCCATGCCTAGGATTCATAGTCTATCCAACACTAACACCTGACTAAACATATTTAATCATGTTTGCCTGAAAAGGTTTGAACATAATACATTAGTGAAAAGCTGGTGAATATATTTAATGTGACACAAAAGTATTTTGGCATGAATAACGATAATCCGTCAATCATAAATTAATGGTAAACCACATATTTAGCAGTCTCTTTCAACTAGAAGTCCCCCTCCATATATACTAGTATTGGCGATCAGACAGTCTTACTACGTGACTCTCCGGATCTGCACTGAGTCTGAACCAGCCCTAGTATGAGATTTTCACCCATCCACAGGATATAATTTAATCAAACTTACATATACTTCTGGTCTAAATGTTTTAACAGAATACCTCTATGCATTAATATGGTTAACGTACTAATATCATTTTCGTAAAAGAAAATCATTTGAATGTTTTAAAAGTATTGAAGATATTTACCTGCTAAGTTGAACAGAGCCTCTAAACTTGATAAGCTTTTGTTTCTGAACCTGTAAGTAACTTAAGGGTTAACTCAGGAGCCTCTAACATGTTGATTAAATTAGAACTTCTATACTTGTTGTCTAGAGCATATAGACCGCTTTCCTAATGTCGGGTTATCTTTGTGGTGTTTAAAAGGCAGTAGAGAGTTTCGTGTGTGAAAATAAGGAAGATGGTCAAAAGTTTATGAAATGAAATGAAGTAGTAGGCATCTATTTATATGAATATTTCTTACTCATTAAGTATTTCTTACTTATTAACTTTTCTCCAAACTTAACTATTAAGGTCAAAACTTAGCAATTAAGTTTTATATTTTATTTAAAACTTAGCAATTAAATATATATTTTATCTGAGACTTAGCTATTAAACTTTATCCAAAACTTGGCTGTTAAGTTTCATCATAATTTTATCTAAAACTTAAGCATTAAATTTCATCCAATACTTAATTGTTAAGTTTTATTCATATCTTAACTATTAAGTTGTATCTGAAGGTTTAAATATTAAGTGTTTATCTAAAAACTTGGTCATGAAGTCACACTTGAAACATAGTCATGTTTATTTAATTGACAAAAATAATATAAAAATTTCACAGGTGTTACATTCTTCCCACCTTTATCTAAATCTCGTCCTCAAGATTTATTAGAATAAGTGTGGATATTTCTTTTTCATTTTCGGCTCCAGTTGTCACGTATATTCAGGACCTCGTCTTGAGTTCCATTTACCTTTACCAATACTAACTTTTTCTTAGTAGGCAATATTTCCAATATTGGTTAAAGTCTAATATTTTCTTTTTCTTAGTTAGAAATATTTCTAATATTGGTTAAAGCCTAGATACTAAGGCACGTATCTAATTCGCTAAAACCTGTGGCTTTAATACCAACATGTCACACCCCAATCTTAGGGCACCCCGGGAGTGCGACCGATTGTACGCGTTATTGTTCGCTTTTTAGTTCCTTGTCTTGAAAGACGTTTACGCAGCGGAAAAACATTCCATAATTCATTTCATAAAATAAAATAACTTTGATGATTTATAAAAACGGAATTTCATATATTCATTGGGGATTAAATACTCAAAATTTTACATAATATTGTTTAAAGCAATGTTTATAAAATTTTCTGTCTACTTACAGATATTCAAAACTTGCCACAAGGTCTATGCCTAGGAAACTTTAGTCTTTCCAGCATTATTCTTGCTAGTATATTCATCACATGGTTTCCATGCCAAGGATTTATAGTCCATCTAACACTAACACCTGACTAAACATATTTAATCATGTTTACCTGAAAAGGTTTAAAAATAATAAATCAGCGAAAAGCTGGTGAATATATTTAATTTGACACAAAACAAAAGTATTTCGGCATGAATAACGATAAACAGTTAATCATAAATTAACGCTAAACCACACATTTAGCAGTTTATTCAATTGGAAGTCGCCCTCCATATATACTGGTATTGGTGCTCAGACAGTCTTACTACGGGACTCCCCCGATCTTCACTGAGTCTGAACCAGCCCCAGTATAGGATTTTCACCCATCCCCATGATATAACTTGATCAAACATACATATACTTCTGGTCTAAATGTTTTAGCAGAATACCTCTATGCATTAACATAGTTAACGTACTAATGCCATTTTCATTAAAGAAAATCATTTGAATGTTTTAAAAGTAGTAAATGTATTTACCTGGTAAGTTGAACAGTGCCTCTAAACTTGATAAGCTTTTGTTTCTGAACCTCGAAGTAACTTAAGTGTTAAGTCACGAGCCTCTAACATGTTGATTAAATCAGAACTTCTATACTTGTTGTCTAGAGCATATACACCGATTTCCTAATCTCGGGTTATCTTTGTGGTGTTTAAAAGATAGTAGAGAGTTTCGTGTGTGAAAATAGGGAAGATGGTCAAAAGGTTATGAAATGAAATGTAGGATGCATCTATTTATAACGGATATTTGTTAATCATTAAGTATTTCTAATTTATTAACTTTTATCCAAACTTAACTATTAAGGTCAAAACTTATCAATTAAGTTTTATATTTTATTTAAAACTTTGCAATTAAGTTTTATATTTTATCCAAGACTTAGCTATTAAGCTTTATCCAAAACTTAGTTGTTAAGTTTCATCCTAATTTTATCTAAAACTTAGGCATTTAGTTTATCCAATACTTAATTGTTAAGTTTTATTCATAGCTTAACTATTAAGTTGTATCTGAATGCTTAAACATTAAGTTTTTATCTAAAAACTTAGTCATGAAGTCACACTTGAAACATAGTCATGGTTATTTAATTGACAAAAATAATATGAAAATTTCACAGGTGTTATATCCTCCCAACCTTTAGTTAAATCTTGTCCTCAAGATTTATTGGAATAAGTGTGAATATTTTTTTTATTTCTGGCTCCAGTTGCCACGTATATTCAGGACCTCATCTTGAGTTTCATTTTACCTTTACTAATACCAACTTTTTCTTAGTAGGCAATATTTCTAATATTGGTTAGAGGCTAATATTTCTTTTTCTTAGTAGGCAATATTTCTAATATTGGTTAAACCCTAGATACTAATACATGTATCTAATTCGCTAAAACCCGTGGCTTTGATACCAACATGTCACACCCCGATCTCTGGGCACCCCGGGAGTACGACCGATTGTACGCGTTATTGTTCACTTTTTATTTGCTTGTCTTGAAAGACGTTTACGCAGGGAAAAAACATTTCAATTCATTTCTTAAAATAAAATAACTTTGATGATTTATAAAAACAGACTTTCATATATTCATTAGGGGTTAAATACCCAAAATTTTATATCATATTGTTCAAAGCAATGTTTACAAAAACTTTTCACAATTAATTTTATAAAATAAAATAACTTTGATGATTTATAAAAACAGACTTTCATATATTCGTTGGGAATTAAATACCCAAAATTTTACATAATATTGTTCAAAGTAATGTTTACAAAATTTTCTGTCTACCGATAGATATTCAAAAATTGCCACAAGGTCTATGCCTAGGAAAACTTTAGTCCTTCCAGCATTATTCTTGCTAGTATATTCATCTCAGGGTTTCCATACCTAGGATTTATAGTCCATCCAACACTAACACCTGACTAAACATATTTAATCATGTTTACCTGAAAAGGTATAAAAATAATAAATCAACGAAAGCTGGTGAATATATTTAATTTGACACAAAAGTATTTCGGCATGAATAACGATAAACAGTTAATCACAAATTAACGGTAAAACCATACATTTAGCAGTCTATTTCAACTGGAAGTCAACATCCATATATACTGGTATTGATGCTCAGACAGTCTTACTCTGGGACTCTGGTATTTCAACCAGCCCTAGTATGGGATTTTTAACCATTTCCAGTATATAATTTGATCAAACATACATGTACTTTTGGTATAAATGTTTTAATAGAATACATTTATGCATTAACATTATTAATGTACTAATGCCATTTTCGTAAAAGAAAATCATTTGAATGTTTTAAAAGTATTAAACGTATTTACCTGGTAAGTTGAACAGAGCCTCTAAACTTGATAAACTTTTGTTTCTGAACTTTGAAGTAACTTAAGGGTTAAGTCACGAGCCTCTAACATGTTGATTAAATCAGAACTTCTATACCTGTTGTCTAGAGCATATACACCGGTTTCCTAATCTCCGGTTACCGTTGTGGTGTTTAAAAGGCAGTAGAGAGTTTCGTGTGTGAAAATAGGGAAGATGTTTAAAAGGTTATGAAATGAAATGAAGTAGGAGGCATCTATTTATATACGGATATTTCTTAGTCATTAAGTATTTCTTACTTATTAACTTTTATCCAAACTTAACTATTATGGTCAAAACTTAGCAATTAAGTTTTATATTTTATTTAAAACTTAGCAATTAAGTTTTATATTTTATTCAAGACCTAGCTATTAAGCTTTATCCAAAACTTAGCTGTTAAGTTTCATCCTAATTTTATCTAAAACTTAGACATTAAGTTTTATCCAATACTTAATTGTTAAGTTTTATTCATATCTTAACTATTAAGTTGTATCTAAAGGCTTAAACATTAAGTTTTTATCTAAAAACTTAGTCATGAAGTCACATTTAAAAAGTAGTAATGATTATTTAATTGACAAAAATAATATGAAAATTTCACAGGTGTTACAAAACTATAATATTTTTGAAAATTAAAAGGACTTCATCTTATATATAACTACATATGAAATAAATTAAAATAAAATACACAAAATGTGAAAAATCAATAAATAACAAAAGAATCAAGGTGAGGAGTCTTAAACCCTAGCTATGTGATTAGTCTATTTTCAAAGAAAATAAAGTGTAATGATTAAAATTTTTATAACTGAGTAGATATTTACGTCTCTTAAACTCACGTGTTTTTTTTCTTTTGGTTGTTTAAACAAAAACTTATAGTTTTATTATTACTATACAAGTTGTTTGCCTAGGCAAAACACATCCTGGTAGAAAAAATTTCCACTCTCTTATAAGAAAAGTTTCGTTCTCCTGCTCAACCGATGTGAGAGTTACGATGCAAGAAAAACATAAACTGAAATTGCTGAATGTTTGTAAAGCAATATGCATAACCAAGAAAGGACAAGATTACGGATCAAATTGAAACTTGATGTTTTGTATTCTAACCAAGCATCGTTTGCGTTAAAGCATTAAATTGTAGAAAACAAAACTAATTAGACTAATTTCAATTTGGAAATTGGGTTTTTCATATGTGGTTGATGATTTTATTGTGGTTGGATTTATATTATGACTCCAAAGGGATTTTAAAACATGTTTGGATGTGTATAGTGCACGTTAGGTATAAAATGAACTCAGATGAGACGATGAATATGAGAAACACTTGAAAGTATTTAGTGTAGTTTACTGAAGAAGAACTAACAGTGAAATTTGGCATTCCAAGCTTTGATGAGCACACACACGCTTATCGATCAGGGTTTATTAAGGCGGCATATGGAAGGGGATTAATCACAAGTTGCATGACCTTATGAAGACTAGCCTTCTACAACGATAGTTAGCGACCATGATAAGGATCTCATTATCATGAATAAATGTTTGAACAAGGCATACTCAGGTTATATATGTAATAACTACTCTTCTAGCCAAAAATGAAAAGTTTTCTTAATGTAGGGGTGACCTAATGGTCGAGTTTAGATTACTCGTCAAAGCACAAGTTTGTCTTCAAAGATCATTTCACAACTTTTTTACATTGTGAACGTACAATGCCTAACATGTAAGGGTTGTACATAGTACTTTTTGGGCTGAAAAATTAGATTACGACGGGTTCTAAAGCAAATCAAACTAAAAGGACTATAACCTCATGATGCAAATCATGCAGATTCAAAAGGTTGAAAATCAACGAACAAATACTTGAGCTGAACCGCTTGTTAGTATAAATGTAATCAAGTATATAAAATATATAATATTTAACAATATTTGAACCAACAGGTTTGAGTCTGATAATATATGGTAAATACATAGTTGTAGCCCTAGTTTTTGAATTTTTCAAACATTAATAAGTTTGCTAGATTATGGTGGAAACCTAAATTAACAACTGGATTCCTTTCAGTTGTAACGTCAGAGTTATTGATTCCTTGAATATTGCTATTAATAATGGCTTTTGTTTCGATATTTTCTTCGCCTTTCGGGTTTCTTTATGAGCTTCCATCTCCCTTGATAGTGGCATCATAAGCAGCCATATATGTAGTAAGCTTACAGCCTCTTGTAACTTCATCTAAACGCAAATGCATCGAAGCCAAAGTTATCACCAGCAATTGCAATGACACTTTTCATGTGTATCTTGTTTTTTCAAGCTTGTTACGATACTATAATTAAACATGAAAAAGTCGTTTTTTTACCCCTCTGTGTAGGGCAACCAGTGTCGTGGTTATTAGTTTAGGTTTTTGAGATTTTAGATGCACTGAATATGAATCCAATGTTTTTTCACCGGTTATGTAGTTTCTCTTTTCACTTACGGTTTTAGTGGGAGGAGGTGGTGGTGGTGATAATGCTTAATTTGAAGATTTATATGCAAATCCAAAAAGGAACACATATTCACCATATGAAAACAAAGCCAAAGTATAACTGTAAAGTAAGGTTAAACCTAGGTTCATATTTTCAGCCAAACCATATAAGAGGTCAATGAACAGATTGGGTCAAATCAACTAATGGGTCAACAAGGGCAACGTCACCACGGTTCAAACGGGTAGGTCAGGAGGCGATTTCTTTTACAAATAAGGGGTGATTACATCATTTTATGCGAATTTTGATCTTCAAACTGGCCTAAGTTTGCAAACAACAATATTTAATTTTTAAAATAAACTCTCACTATAAAATAAAATGAAAGGTATATCTGCATAGCCTACGGTCACTATCATACAAAGAAACCCAAGAAATCTTTTTAATACTTAAATTCTTCATGAGTTGAAAATAAAGATGGTCAAACCTGCATATAGTCTGTTCTTCGTCTATCCCTATGTTGCCCAGCTACCTGCTGCTGTTCCATTCGAAAAATATACTTGAAAATTCAACTAATCAAGCAACCACTGCAATCAAAACTGTAACTGTACACTGACTGATCACTGATCTTGTATATTTACAGTTTGATCTCATAATCATCAACTGCTGCCAGCAACCTCTGCAGCACGCTGCCTCATCATCTCCATAACCGCCGCCCTTCGTCGGCTGTCCGCCTGTTGGGTCAGCCTTCTCAAATGTTCCCTTAGATCCCTGCATAAAATAATTCAATATAAATCTCAGATGCATGATAATAGAAAAGGCAAAAAATATGATTTTTTTTTTATTTTTGGGTAATGAAGGACCTGCAGCGGGGGACAGTGCATGGGGAATCTTTACAAGCACGTGCATGAAGCTGAAGAAGATGCCACATCTTCTTGCAAAGGGGGCAACCACCAGAAGCGCGTACCTTGCATTGCATTCCATGTCTAAAAAGTCCCTTCACCTTTCTACAATTTGGATACTGACATTGACCCGCTTTACATTGTGATGCGTGTACCAAAAGATCAAGCATCTTTCTTAGCTGCAACAAATTCGACCATGTTACAAAATAATAAATAGATAAATAAATAAATCAACCTTGTGTAACTTATTTGTATATACTACCTGAACAACTCGTAGCTGTCGAGCTTCTTTGTTTTGTGCATCACGCTCAGCAATCGAGGGATGATGAGTCAGCTTATGAGGATGATCAATTCCTCTATCTTTGAGATAACATGCATTGCATATATCATAATCAGGGCAGATCTCACACCGCCAACCTTGACCTGTTTCAATATCAAGACGACATATAATGCAGTTTATCACAAATGCAGGAGCCGTTGGGTTGTGAAGATGATATAATGCCATCATTGATGAATGTTTAGCACGCCTTAGTGTATCATATTGATAATGATTTCCTTGGCAAAGGTTAAGAAAAGCTTGTCTTGTATCAAAGAATTCACTCTCAAGGATTTCGTCTCTATCTTTCGTTTCTGTAGGCACATCATTGATTTCCTTCTGCATGCATTAAATCTCGATCACATTAAATCAAACTAAGTCACAATAAATAGTATCAAAATTTAGTTATACAAAATAGGGGTGTTTATATACTCTTGAAAAAAACTGGACCGCCCAAAACCGAAGAATGTATTAGATATTAGGGTTTATTAAATCGTTAGTTTACAATTTATAGAAATCAGAAGGGACCCTAGAAACTTAAATTGGCCAGTTTGAAATTACGCATTCTGTTTACAGTTTGATTCCGGCGCTTTTACAGTCTGGCCAACAATTTGAAACTTGAAACTGGCCGTTTACCCTTTTTAATCTATCTATTAATTATTTTTGGAATATATGTATTATATTCATGAACCTTCTTTATTAGATTAAAATTAAAAACACAAACTTAGATTTTGAAAAGAAAAGTAACAGTTCAAACTACCTAACAGGCAAAACCAAACTATCAAACCACGAAACCTCTAAAACAGGAAACCCATCCAACCTAGTCATTTTGTTTGTCCGTTTTCCGAAACTGTAGTTGACAGTTCGGTCCAGAATTTTTGTCAAAGCCCACAGGACCAGATCATGAACAAATCTATGATTAAAAAACCTACAGCACAATATAAAAAATGTAACAGTCAAGAAGGCACCAACTTACAGGATATAGTGGATGTTTCATCCTTTGGTTAATAGGATGCCTCTCCCTCTCTTCCCGAGTTGCTTCAATTTCATAACACCTGAAACAAACATAAACAACAATCAATTACTGTTTTACATATATGCAAATTTAAAGACACCATGAATTGGAGTAACGGTAGATTATCCAGCCCGAAAGACAAATAAACATAAATATCTCATCAGTACAAGTCAATAAGTGGTTACCCATTGCAGAGCTGAAAATTTTTGCAATTGTTGCAGACCCAACGTGTTCCAGACACCATTAGGAGACAGCAATGAGTACATGAATGCTGCAAGTGAACCATTATGAAATCTTCCTTCATTGGGGATATTGTTTCACCAAGCTGTAAGAAAATGGAGTTCATAGGAATAACATTAAATCATGTAAAAACTAGAGAAAGCAAGATGAAGCAGAAGGTCGATAAGGACATGTGTAGGGTAAGGATAGTGTGACAAAATACAAAATAGTAAGGCGCAATTTGTTAAAAAAAAGCTCAAATCTAATTCATTTTTATTATTTTTGCAGGTTTTTTTTATGTTTATGTGCTACGGATATTTTTTTGTTAATATATAAGTTGGAGAAGAAAATTACCCTATGCATGAGTAGCAGATCTTTAGAAGCATTTGAAGAGAGATCAGTTTGACCAGAAGCTTTGAGAGCTCTTTTTGTAAGGGTCCTTTTCATTGACCCTTTTCTATTATGTTTTCGTCCATCCTCTTCTTGACGAAGCTCATAGATTACATCTTCAGCAGCACCAGGCCAATAATCTCCATCAAAATATGGCAATCGTGATGCAGTGACTTTAGCTTTACATTCACCAGATTGCACAAAGAAATGGTCATATAAATTAGTCAGTTCCACTACAATATTTTCCTTTGAGGCCTTTCTCAGCATTGACAAATACCTGATAATGAAAATCAATAATCCATGTCAGACGGTCATAATATTACAATAGTGAAGTAGTAATTCACATCTTTAATTTAACACACCCACTTACCATTCTCTTAGTTTATCTGATTTTGGTGTCTTTTGAATTTCAGGATGGCAATACAAGATATAATCTTCACCCTTTAATGGAGGGCATGCCCATATATAACAACTTGTGAACCCACGTAACTTGCAATATTCTAGGTAACCAATCTGAGATTATAGTATGATTATAAATATATAAATACAGACCAGTGTTTCAGTTTTTAAAACACAGATTTGAGAAATTATATAGAACAATTGTAAATAAAAAAAAACTTGCCAGAATTTCATGATATACAAATGTACGCAGAGCTTCTCCTGTCACTGTTCTTATCTCGGGCCTAAAATACTTGACTGAATCCAGATAAGATAGATAAACACGACGATGATTTGGCTGCTCACATTCCGCTCCAAATTCTTGAACATACATGCCAAAAAGGCATACTTCTACCCCTTCAATTTTCTGAAATAACAAAACAACCTAAAAAAAGCAATACTGGGTTTAGTGGTTGACCAATATTAATCCATAAACTTCAATTAAATGAACATAAGAACACTTCAAATACAATTATTATTATCTATATACCTTAGACTTATATGCAAATTCAGATGGGTAATTTTCCTCTTGAAAAATCTCAAGGAATCGTGGTTTAACTTCCAACTTTTTATCCACAGAAGAAACAACTCTGACAACAAGTGATTCCGCTCCAGGAACCTTATAACATCATAACATATCAGAATCTGGATCAAACAATTTTCTTATTAAAGAACGGCCAGTCAGTGGAAGGTTACAATATTACCTCATCGTAACTTTTCCCATGGAATCTTGCTCTTTCTGATCTTTCCTGCTTCAGTCTTTTAAACAATCTGTTCTCTATGTGATCACTAAGAATGGTTCTAGGTAAATCTTTAGCTCCAAGAAGAGCACTCTGAGGTAGTGGGACCCGCTCTCCTCTTTCAACTTCTTCCACGTAACAATTAGGGCAAGTGTACTCTGCTTGGCCTCCATCATCTCTACGACCATTAAACAATGCACAGATTTGATGTTGCCAAGCTTCACACTTGTCACATTGAACCCACTGTAAAAAGATAGAAAAATTAGACATCTATGACAAAAAGAAGACAAAATTTACAACGGATGTAGCATTAATACCGGTTCTTCAGTCTCTTCATCATTTTTCTTTTTCTCTAATCTTGCTTTCAATATATTAGTTCCATCAACACTTATGGTGTCTCCACGGGACTCGTTATAACAGGGAATACAGAAAAAATGGCGTGTATCACCACTCCCCCAAGTGTAAAACATTGCATTTCTTTTTATGCGAGCCCCACAGGGAGAGCAATATATCGGTGGTGGTTCAAAATTGAGCTTTTCAACTGCACATAACTGACAAGAATTCTCATTCATTGAGAGCTCCATAGCTTGATTCTTTTCTACCTTTGCTTTACTCTGTAACAGAACAAGTATTGGATATTAGAAACCAAGATGAGCAAAGTGAAGTAGTATATGCTACACAAGCCTAATTAATCACATTGAATACACACTTTAACCATGAATGAATGAAATAAACAAAACGGTGGTCAGTGGTGTTTTCCTACTAATATAGTTTCCATTGAAATAATTAGCTTCTAAAATATTTCATAATTGGTGACAACGTGTTCTGATGCGAATTTATTAGAGGTGACAACTTCAACATACTTACTAATGATGGGTTAATCTAGGGTATGTTTGTCTCAAAACAGGTTAAACTTAAAAATAAAAAAAATAAAAAAAATAAAAAAATAAAAAAAAGAGTAGCTTATAAGAAAATGGATCAAAGGGGTCAAAAGTCATCCATAGTGTACTTTTAATGAAGTAAATCTCATAAATTAGCTTTCAAACAAATTACACTGCTATTCATATAAAAAAAATTTGGACAAAAGATTTTTACCAAAACCCCATTCCACCCAATAATTTTGGTTCCTTCTAGATTTATATAAGCCTTATCTGCTAAATGACAGTTCAATATGACAAAAGGTTAGAGTGGATACCATAACCTTTATATGAAAATTCTAAAAGAGATCCTATATGAAACAATTGTATATTATATTCATATTCTGACCTGGCCAACCCACTGCCTGAGACCAGTTATATGCTCTCGAACCTGCTCTGGTGTGAACAATTCTATCATCGATACTCCCTTAATTTTTGGTTTCCCAGATTTGGTTCCAGCAGATGTCTCAGCAACAAGTGCTACATCATCCTGTTTGGTCGGGCCTACCTCTTTCTCTGCCTTAAAAACCTGTTGCTTAGGGAACCCAGTGCCCTCATTTGGCACAAGTGAACCACCATTACTATTCTCCTTAATGACCTTTGTTGTTCCTGGCATAGAACTTGTAGGAACTTCTAATTTCACTCCAGTGACTTCATAGTTTACTGGTTGACAGGTGTCAGGATCTTGAAGACCTTCAGATGTAGCAGTGATGGAAACTGGTATAATCGGATTTGGGTTTGGGTTGGGGTTTGGCTTCAGGTTTTGCTTTAGGTTGTCGCTTTGGTTTTGGTTTTGGTTTTGGTTTTGGCTTTGGTTTTGGCTTTGGCTTTGGCTTTGGGTTTGGGTTTGGGTTTGGCTTTGGCTTTGGCTTTGGCTTTGGCTTTGACTTAGGCTTTGGCTTTGGCTTAGGCTTTGGCTTTGGCTTTGGCTTTGGCTTTGGTTTTGGCTTTGGCTTTGGCTTTGGCTTTGGCTTTGGCTTTGGTTTTCATTTTGAGCAGCTGGTGACTGCTCGATCTTTAACCGTTTAATGGAAGGATGCAAATCTTCTGAAGTATAATTACATGAGCCATCACCTGGTTGCAGGAAACTTGTATGGCGGACCCCTTTTTGCTGCACAAAGAGCTTTACAGGAACACACACAGGGCAACTTTCATCCCTGCAGTGCTTATGATGATGGAGTAATGTCTTTGACCTATGACAACGAGGATACTGACATTGAGTGACATCATTGCATGACATAATATGTTTCCAAAGTTTCTGAACAACAATGCAATGGATTTCAGGACATTTTCCAGGTGGATAACCACATTTCCGAGCATGCCGCATGAGCAAAAGCCATCTTTGTTGATTCTTGAACTGCAACTGACGGCCAGATGGTGGGTCTACAGATGGAACAGCAGCCATTGAAGCTTCTGAAGATAAATTTTTCCTCTGAATCTGATCTTGAAATCCCTCTTCAATTTTCATCTCATTTGATGAATTACCTAATTGATTGGATGGTTCGTGTAATTTGGAATGCCATTGACCATGAAAGGGTTGACCACCTATCTGTTGCTGCTGCTCTGAAGTTTGTGGCATTAATAAAGACATATCTTGAGAACCAGATGAAACAGCTTGTAACTGACTACCTCTGGATGACTGTAAATGCTCATAAACTTGTGGTTCAGATTTAATTCGACTGTCCAGATCAGATATCAGCTGAGACTGCCCATATGGTAACCTCTGATTCTGCTGATTATGTTGTCTTTGAGATTGAATGATTTGTTGCTGAATCTGTAAATGCTGAGACTGGAAGTTCATCTCTTCTGATTGATCTATTGAAGGCTTTATGTTTGCAGGCTGGTCAGAATTGCGCAAGTTTAACTGATTTACCACCAAAGGAGAACTTGTTCTTTGTAATGTTGACAAGTTCGAGTTCGAGTTCATGTTCATTAGTGATGTAGATGATGTTGTTGGGACAAAGAAATTTCCTGATCCATCACCTGCAAAATTGAACATATAATAAACACAAAACAAATATTTTAAAGATTAAAGATTACTATTGCTACAATGGAAGGGTTAGTCCAGTTAATGTTTAATCTCTAACAGATCAAACAAGATAAATCAAAAGATTTAGTTAAAAAAGAAATGGGTCAAAAGTCATTCAAATTTCAAAGTGTATTGTAAATGCATACAACCTACAAAAATCACTATGTTAAAAATTCTGTCAAAAAATATTGTTCATATTCATATTTACACCAAGTATTTGCAAAAAATAATAATTAATAATAATAACAATAAGGTTTTAAATATTGGGCCAAAAAACATCCTGGATCAACCCAACCTGATCCGTTATGATCCATACCTGTTTTGACCCGTTAGCCTTTAGCCGTTAGCCAACCCACCCAACAGATATGCATGTGTACCAACAGATTGTATGTGTAGAGAAAGGGTACCCTGAGAAATTTGTCCTTGATGTTGATCAAAATATTGAGGCACTACTTTAGAAGAATTTCCATAATGAGAATCTGTCAAAAATCCTTCAGAGTTACCCATACTATTAATCATCTGTGAATTCTTACCCATCATCCCTAAGTTTCCATTTAATGACCCATTTGAAAATCCATAAGATTTTTGAGTCAAACTTGACCTGATCCCCCCACCCATATGACTTCCCAGGCTATGCAAGATTCTGCTGTTTTGGCCACCAACTTGTTGCTTCTGTTGCAGTGGCTGGGACACCATTGCTGAGTCAGCATTTGAAATAACAGAAACGTTATTAGTTGGCTCCATTTTCATGTATGACTGGTTATTTGTGCTATTATTACTATTATGGAATCCAGGAGTAGGCATCATTTGGCTGCCAGTTCTTTGTCCGCCCACTAATGAAAAATTAGACATTGCCTGTTGAGATCCATCTGTTAAACCTCCTGAAAAAGTGGATCCAATTGTACATTTTTCTTATATAAATATGATAATAAAAAAAGTTTTAACTTTGTAAGATGAAGATATATACCATCAAATGAACCAGTGTGCATGCTTCTCGAAGGCCCAGGGGTATTCATGGAAAAGCCTCCCTGATTGATAGCTGATGGCAACATGCTATTTGAGTTCCCGCTTTGAGGGATACCAGGAGTTGGAATCATTGTTCCCATGGAAACATTAGCGTTGCTTTGTTGCTGATATCGTTGATTGTGATTGTTCAAAGGGTTCCGTTTGATCAGAGCTTGTAAACGGTTTTCCAATGTATCTAAATTCAAATACTCCTCCTAAACAGGGAAAAATTATATTTATGTAAAACACATGTAAATATATTAGAAGGCAAGGTTCATGAAATATACAAATTAGAAAAATTCCAAATCTTTTTCTTGCGTCTCAAATACCATCCATAGAATTATCCAAATACCATCTAATCAACCAAACGTATTAATACCCTTCTCTAGACGAATGTCAATGATCCTTATCTTACTGTAGAAGTAATACTTATTTGATTTGTTCAAAAGCAAGTCAATGCATATGATTTCAAAAATACGTGTTGCCTTTACACTTTGATGACAAGGAGATGAATATTATTAGCCTTTTACAATACTACATAGGCAAAATAAGGCCTCCAAATATTGGGTTGGCCAGCAAAGATAAAAACTTGAAATTGTTTAATTATTATAATGTGAATACAAGAAGTGAAAAATATTACATGCTAAAAGTAACAAAAGAATAAAAAAAACCTTTGATGTTGCAGTTTTGACCAAGCCTTCCTCCAAACGTCTAACAATATCCAGTACATTCTTGGGAGGCACCTCCCGCGTTAGCCGCTGCATGAGGAACTTATAGCTAAAAAGATATTAAAGTTTTTCGTCAGGATTTAATCTATATGATGAAGCAACAGTCATTGTTTAACGCTAACTGAAGAAGCACATTATCAAAAAGTTAGTACAAGGAAGTTTTAAAGAAAATTAAGCATAAGATAATTATCTAAAGAGTACGGAAAACATGAAAACAAACAGTATCACACGACCATGATCATGATTATAAGATAAGACATGATCGGTGCGCAATGCTTATACATTAGAACGGATATTAAAATGATCTATGGTGCTTGGAGCTCTTACAAAAGATGAGAATTAAGCGTTTTAGATCCAAAACTAGGTTTCTTTATCAGCATTACAAGAAAGCAGACGCAATATTTAATCATATGTATTTATCACACAAGGATAGAACACATAAAGAAGCCAATTAATTAATATTGTTATCGTTGATTTTTATGCTTCTTCCTTTTTCACGTCTTCCTAAATACTTATTAGCACCCCTCTCTTACCAAGCAGACACAAACTCGACAACAAATTACTTTATTAATGTTGTACAAACGTATTTAGATGAATATAACCTAACAGATGAAAATCATGTCTATCATGATTGTCCATAGGGCTAGCACCATGGAAACATTAAGAGTGAAAGTGAAACAAATCAATTTACTGAGGGGTGCATTTAACAATATACGTACCAAAGACAAGGAATAAACTAAACCATATTCAGTAGAGTACTATGAAGATGACAAAATAGGGAATACTAAGTAATAATGTCGATAGTTCTCTACACTTAACATGACCACGTGAAACACTACCATAGTAACAATCAGACATTTTAGGTATACACATTCGTTAAACAATAACCCCCACACACAAAACACACTTGACATATAAATGCATGTGAGAACTTACATCCTATCTTGTATAAACTGCCTTGCATGCTCCATAGTTAGTGGAGCATGGGTACCACCTTCAGAGTTCTGCATCATGTTTTGTTGCTGTGGTATAGCAGGCAATGAAGTCCCGCCTTGATTGGAAACCTGCCTTGAGTACTGTCCTGCTATTGGAGCTTGTAAATTCATTTTTATCCTCTTGGATTCTAACAACAATATGTTTCATAACAAAATGTGAGCATTCCACATGTATGAAGATTTAGCTTCAGTTTTCCCCTAACAAAATCAGAGAAACATCAATGTACCATTTGTGTAAAATCACAAATAGATTTCTTTTTCAGACAAGAAATCAAAAAAGGTAATAGTAGGTTTCTCAAAAGTGACACAGGACATGCATGATGCACCAAAATACTTATAACTAAAATGTATTGTTTGCTCTAATTTTCTCCAAGGTTATCTGTGGATAAAAGTATGTGTCTGTACTAGGGTACATCACTATACATCTTTCATTCTATTATTGAAAAATCGAACAGCAAAGAGGCCCAAGCCCTACATTTCACATTTGCACCTATACCACAGGAGATCGGAAATCCCAACTAATTTCAAGACAAATGCTACCAATAGAAGAATGTCAATACTCGAACATGTAACAAGCACCCAAAATCAATTTGCAATAGTAAGTCTTAACATCAATGATGAAAGTGGGCTCTTTTAGGGGAAATCAATCACCTCTCATCAGTCAACATTTTGAATTCACATTTGATTCCGCCAGACATCAAACCCTACCCAACAAGCATATCAATCACCTCCAACCAGACAGCCACATCACAAACAGAAATCACAATTTGCAATTCAATTGCCAAGAAAACCTTAACAGTGATCACATTAAAACCTCAACGTCAATTCCCATCTTCGAAAAATCCCAAAAATTGATCCCCCCAAAAACCCAGACTCGACGTGCATCAGCATCGATTCTCCTATCGAAAAATCAAGAATTGAAAAGCTAAAAGAAGCTACAGTAATCATTCATGTAAGAACAACAAGAATCAAAGCATCATTCTTTGAAAAGCCAATTCCGATGACACGATACGGCAATTGGATCAGAAGAAAGCAAAATTGATCGAATTAGAGCAATGATTAAGCGAAGATTAACGATAGATCGCAGTGGGTATACCTTGATTTAGTCAGGATTTGTGCACCACGTCGATAAGCAAGAAAAGACGTATTTCGACCCCCACGCGACTTATGAACTGAGGGAGAGAAAGGGTTGAAACTTTGTACGGCATGGTAATAACACTGCCATGGTTAACATGTGTTATATTATTTACAGCCCTTGCAACTTTAAAGTTAAACAACAAATATTTGTATTTGGTATCGGCTTATCGCACATCGGGGCTTGGCTTAACTCTCGTTTAGTGTTTCGGTAGATATCGCTTCAAGATCTGATGTACGTAGTTTTGTGTTTCATTTTATACAAATAACCGTTTCTCACTGTTTAAACCCATGATCAAGATTACAAAACAGCAAAGTTACTATTTGGTGGTTAGTATTTTTATTTTAACAAATATATATATATATATATATATATATATATATATATATATATATATATATATTAAATGTGATATATAGGGGTACCTTTCTAGAATAACTCAAAGTCTACTTATATTAACCGCTCATATCTACAACTTGTTAGATTTCAACCTTTGGCTCTTTGATATGTAATGGGTTTATGTTGTTGATAATGCACCTTTTTATCTCTCTCACTATATGTGATAACGGGTTTATATTGTTTCCGTTATTCTCCACTTATAATTAGTTTTGTATTGAACATGATTAGATCACTAAAAATAAATTTAAATGTAAAACACACATAGTTACAATAAATATAGTAACAATTCAAGATGTATTTACGTATGTCTTTGGAGAAGAAACTAAGTATTTATATAACAACAATTACTAACTTTGTCTACAGTAGAGTATTAGAAAAAGCATGTTGTACAATGCTCAATGTATATGTTCACATCCAATTAGAGGATATTGTTGTATGTACATTCAGTGCCACGTCGTTGGATCTAATAAGGCTGGTGCAACCAAAACTATACTTAGAAGATTTTGAGTACAATTGAGCAAAGGCTTCCGAAAACAAAGATGCCCTTCCGAAGCAAAGTTGAAGATCTTCTGAAGCTTAAGCATAAAGAACTTCCGAAGGAAGAACTAAGTCTTCCGAGACTAAGTAGTTCTCCTTTCGAAGTACAACACTTGAAAGATTCAAGACAATGTCTTCCAAAGAAAAGAAATCATAAAGACTTGCTGAAAGTCTCGAAAGAAGTTATCTCTTCTGAAGTATAAATGGTTTTGGAAGACTTTGTTCTTCCGAAGCCATTTTACCTTCAGAAGATATAACTATGGACCAGTAGACGTAAGTATGGCCTGCCTGACAAGTCTGAGATATTGCATGGCGTTTTTCCACGCCCATGTAGTTGACCATACTTTATTCTACCGTTTACCTTTTATCAGTTAGTACAGTTACCAACTTTAGTTGGTAATAAAAGGTAAGTCATGGACCTATCATGACTACCTAATCCCGGATAGTATTTTATCTTAGATACCTTACTTCTAGCAATATAGTATTTGTTTAGATGTAAGTTCCAGCTGGTTTTCTAAGTATAACCGACTGTAGATAGTAGTATGTATAGTTTCTTAATGTAACTCATTATGTATGCTTTGTAAGAGTCTTGTAACACTGAGTTGAGAAGTAATATATACAAGTATCTTGAAAACCATTTCTTGTGTTCATTAACTTAGTATATTATCATCAACTTAGTTTGAGATTTGGTATCATCACACGAGTGAAACTTAGTGAGTTTGAGATAAAATATTGTGTTGAGTGACTAACATCGATCCTGCAATTGGTATCAGAGCATCTAGGCTCTTGATTGTGAGATCTAACCATCCCAAATCACCATTATTTCCTCATACTCACTCATTCAACTCAACTGGCCCTCAACCAAAATTATTCTATGACTGAGATGGGAACCATGACTAAGGCTCCTATTATCACCCCTGATAATTTTTGATGCAGGTGTCAACGTATTGAAAGATTCATCAAGTATCAAGATAATCGGATGTGGAGATCTGTCACTCATGGCCCTTACAAGCCAAAAGTGGCATCATCAATTGGCGATGGTACTATGATTGAAAAGGAAATTGAACACTAATCAGATGAAGACTTCAAGAAGATGGACATCGATAGCAAAGCAATGACTATATTGCTCACTGCCATACCAAATTCCATAATGTTAGGATTTGAGCATTGCACTACAGCCAAATAACTCTTTGATGCTTTGACATTGATGCATTCTGGTTCCTCAGAATACAAAGAGTCCAAGAAAGATGTACTGAAGCAGAAGTTTAAAAACTTCACTTACATTGTTGGCGAGACCTTGAGCCAATAATACATCAGATACATGGACTTAATCACATCTCTTTAGTCTATAGAAGTGACTTTTGAAAAGAGAGACATAGTAAGAAAATTCATGAGTGCACTTCCTCATGAGTGAGCTTTCTATTGTGTCTCTATCAAGAGAACTGAGAACTTGAATACACTCACCATGACTAAACTATATAGGATCATTGATAGATACGTATGGAGATGGAGACTCAGAAGGGTCATCAGATGAATAGAAGCTCGAACCCCTCTGTTAGCAATGCTCTACATGTTGCTAAAGGGTCAAGAACTCCCCAGCCCCACATGTACCTAAACAACAATCAACAGCCATCTTACTCCTCTAGTCCCTATATCACATTTCCTGAGACACCCAGGTCTTAACAAGCACTCTTTTAAGGGTGGCTGCTTCTAGGCAAACTAGGGGAGGTCCTGCGAAAAAATAGCTCGACGCTAGGACCGCCGACTCTTTGGCCTTAAGAACGCTGGTTTTAAGAATGAGTGGTCTTAACAAGCTTAACAAAGTCCTTTCCAGGATAGTTGTGCTTTTGTTTCAAGAAATGAACACTCTAGTGATTTTCAATTCTGCTTTGATAATCTAGAGTGTTTTAGTCCAGACGATATTGAGTACATGGACATTGTCCAACAGATGGCTCTTTTAACTTTCAGAGCAAAGAAGTTCTTTAATAGAACTGGAAGGCACTTTCCTCCAAACCTAACTAACAGCAAGTTTGGGTTTGATAAGTCAAAGGTCAAATGTTATAACTGTAACCAACTTGCTCATTTTGCAAGGGAATGCAAAGCTCCTAGATCTAATCCTGGAGCTGCTCAAGCCTCTCAACATCATGCTACCCCAAAGGCTGCAACCAAGCAAACTGCGCAGCAAACTGCAGCTGTTGCTCAGGAAGTTGATTGGAGCTTCATGGTGCAAGATGTAAGCCCTGCTCAAGCTCTCATGGCTAGAACCGATGATGTTAAGGTATATGAACATCTCTGTTCTCCTGCTTGTGTAACTAAATTTAAAATGTATCAGGACTATAACATAGAATTCAAGTCTGATATTGAGTCTTTAAATATACTAAAATCTGATTTTAAGAGAGCAGAATCTGACTATAAACTAAAAATTGATGAGTTAGAGAAAATTGTTTCCTCTTTAAAGCATGAATACTCAAACTACAGGACTTAAATAAGAGATTTGGTTTCTAAGTTGACTGAGGCTCAAGCCCATGTAGTAATAGCTGAGGCTAAAGCAAAGAAGTATGCTATTCAAGAGCATAACTTCAACACCATTCTTGCATCATCCTCCCATTCAAAGGTGTGCTATCAAAATAAAAGTGGATTGGGAACTAATGAAACTGCTCCACCACATTCTTATGTGTCTATAAGACAACCAATGTGTGGAACTGATGAGCAAGAGAAGTGTTGATCCACTTCTATTTGAGAAGAAGAATGATGTAATAATAGTGACCACCACAGTGAAGGATAAGGTAGAGAACCTAATCCACACAGCTGAGGATGAACCTCTAACCACCAAAGACAGAAAGAACAAGATCATAGCAGCTAAGAAAACTGCTAAGAAGGTGGTTGAGTCCAAGATGAAAATAGACCCTAGACAAAAGGGTGTGTTTGGTTTTAACTGGATTCCATGTGGTAGAAATTTCTGATTTTAGAAAGAAGTGTAGTACCATTACTCCTATCCAGCTGAAGAATCAGAAGTTAAAGGGCAAGGCTGTTGAAAAAGACAAGAAATGTAACACTAAAGTTAACATTGAATGCATAATATGTGGCTTGCATAATCACATGGCCAAAGATTGTTACTACAATCTTGCAAGCACACATTATGCAAATAATGTTAAGAAAAAAGGAGTCCAGGAAGGTTTCACATTTGGACCTTATCATATGGCGCAAGTGCTAAAGAAAGGAAAGCTTGTTTCCAAAGCCAAGTTGCTTTCGAAAGAAGCTCATTCTTTCGAAAGGAAAATAGCTTCGAAAGATAAGCCCAAAACCAGACAAAGGAATAAAAGGAATCCTTTGAAATCTTTCGAGAAGAAGACTGCTTCGGAAGAAAAGGTGGTGATTACTTCTTTCGAGAACAGAGAAACCTCAAAAGTAAGTCATGCTGCTCAAGCCTCTTCAGGCTCATTTACACTAATCAACCATATGATAGAATGGAAGATAGACAAGATGCTGCAACCCAAACATCTTCTTCCCAAACCATAGTTGAACCCCCATGCATACATCTTGGTTTAATTATGTTATCAACATTGGAAGATCCCAAGACCAATAACGCACGGGCCTCCAATAATGTAAGGCCCCGTTCCCGGGCACCTCACAGTTGGTCGTCATCACACATAAAACGTATATTTGATATAAACTAAATAGCATAACGCAGCGGAATTTATAAAGAGATGCATTCTCATTTCATTACAAAAGCTTTTGTAATACATTACATCTTTGACTCGATTACAAATAGTCATGACACGTGACTTTTAGTGGTGAGAGGATCCTTTAAGTAATCTTGTTTATTTGAATCCTCAACAAACACCACCTTTTAATACATAAATTTAAAACATAAAGAGTATTCCTCAAGTACTTCCGTACATCGAACCCTTGAGGAACACTCT
>BJCN01207571.1:0-12132 GCA_018326445.1 Flaveria brownii
AGGAAGGGTGTTCGAAGTCTGGTTGCGGGGCCTCATGTCTAAGTAGCCCATAGCTGCCCTTTAACAGTGATTCTGCATGCACCTAGGATATTTGTATGCTATGTGTTGTTTGGTTTATTGTGTTCTGTAGTATATGTGTTGTATGATTTACTGTATGATGCCTTGCTAGCGATATGGCTTTTTTTTGGTATTCTGTATGCTATGTGCTGGATGATTTAGTGTTTGTTGTCTTGATATTTGTATGCCTTTTGCTACCGAGTCGGGGGTCTCTTTGGAAGCGGTCTCTCTACCTAACAAGATAGAGGAAAGACTCGCCTACACCTACCCTCCCCAGACCCTGCTCTTGAGTGGGATATACTGGGTTTGTTTGTTTGTTTGTTTGTTTTGAAGCACATGTTTTGAACGCACTTTGCGGGCTTGCTTTTAAATAATATTTATATTAAAACATACGTAATAGTATATTGACTTTTCCAAAGAATTACTTTTTTTGTGAAAAGAGTAACAATATATTGTATTTGACCCAGAATTTGATCCGAACGAAATTTATCCTTGAATGTGGATAACAAGCACGTCGTAAAGGTGTATTCAGAACTCAAAAACATTTTGTATTCATAAGGTTATAAGAGAAAAACAATATTCTATATAAATTAATTATACTAATAACATGATAATTTAACTTCGAAAATAAAACAACACGAGTCAAACTTACGTGTGTTAAATGAAAGTTGTATATTATGTATTCAAATTATGTGTTCGGGTTTTAAGGGATATATAACAATAACGATTGCTTTGGATCTATTTGGTTATTAAAATAATTATTTCAGTTAAAAGATATTTTAATTACTTTTTATTAGAATCTAACATAAGAACCTAACTATTTTAGTTAAAATTACCGGAAGGTTACATAATGCAAAAGCCAGACACTAAAAGAAGTCTTTTCTTATAATTTGAACTAAATACGCTAAACATGTAGAACCACAAGTACTAAGCACAAAATTTACTCCTACAAAAATTATCCTTTACTCAGACTTTGTACTAGGTGACGGTTCTTTTGCTAACATAAATTAACTTTATTTAGTTTTCTACAAATGGTAATTTTCTCATTACTAGAGTAACTAGATTTTTAACTCGTCGCACGTTGTGTCGTTATCGTACGCGACGTGATAAATTATAGATAACAATTGTCCCGACTTGTTTACGAACTAAATTTATATGAAACGCATAGTAACTCGAATTTATATCGTTAAATAAAAACATATTATATTTGACCCGAGTTTTTTTACAAACAAATGTTATGTCAAAACGTAAAGTCACTAGAAATGTATAGAAAAAACCTGTGTAATTGCGTTGTATAAAAATGATAGAGTATAGATCACAATTGCTCTAACTCATTTCCAAACTAAATTTACGTCAAAACGTAAAATAACTCGAATTTATACCGTCGAATGAAAACGTAATATATTTGACCTGACGCGTTTCCCAACAAAAATTACGTCGAAACGTACGTCAAATAAAAACGTAGGCACATGTGAGTTCAGGGAAAAATAATTTTACATTGTGGGATTGGGGGAATCTAACCTATGCCCATTTGTATCAGTAACAAAGTGCCTAACCAATAAATCAAACCAAGCGGTTGTATTTTACTCCCTCTATTATAATATGCTAGAAGGGTGCTCGCGCGATGCGGCGGGATAACATTTTACATCCGACATGTGTTTTTAGTTTTTGTTATTCTTGTAGTAATTTTACAAAAGTCTATTATATTTATCTCTAAGCAAAAATTTAAAACGCCAAATAAATGGGTTTTGCGTGACGGCTTGTACATTTACGCGTTAACTTATTGTACCTCATAAAATATATATCACTTCAGTAAAAAATTTACACCAAAACGTTTAAAAAATACACAGATTACAATTGCAGTCTCAAAAAGTTTTTAAACATAACAGATTAAAAGATATAACTAAAATTTTAAAAGAAATTAAGTTTTTTTTTGTTTATGAGTAGATAATGTAAAATTTTATGTAAGTTTGAATAAGTGTAAGGTTATCATGTAACTAATAAATGAGTAATTTACAAATAATGTTAAAAAATACTATTTTACCCTAAAAAGTGGTTGTATATTATGCATTAAGTAAAGTAATTATTTTTAATTTTGTTGTTTCTTAAAATACCTCTATCATATGTTTTATATATAGTATGATGTCATAAGAAAAGTCATGTGGCATATGCAGCTGACCTTTAAACGAGCTTTTTAACCCATGCGATGCTATGTGATTGTACGATGACATTAACATGATAAAAGGTATGTGTTGTAAACTTCGTAACAAACATCGAAATTCGCAACGATCGTTGCCGTGAGACACTAACATGGTTATAACTCGCAGATTGCGACATAAACGGGACCTAATATTAAATCGACGAACTTGTTGAAAAAGTTTGTAGCAAAGAAAGTAAAATATTATGAAAAACAAAAAAAAGTAACTTAAAAATAATATAAAAAGAAAGGGAAAAGAAAGAAAGAAAGAAAGAAAGATAAAAATCAAGAAAAGACAAAAGAAGAAAGTTTAGAAAAACTCGGTTGAAGTGGTGGGGTAGGGATTATAACCAATAGTCAAAACATTTATAACCTACAAAATTACGTGAAAATTAAAACAAAAATGTTAGAAAATATAGCCACACTTCAAATTGAATCTATAACCTCTAATAAAAAAACGTTTCTTTTGTCACTTGCCAATCTCTTAACCCATGTTTTTTATCACTTGTTATATTTCTAAACATCTACACATCAATTTTCTTTTCAAAAGGGTGTTATAGTACTTTAAATAATCATACAAATTTCTCACACTTATTAACAATAAATTATATTAATTACTATGTTTCTCTCTCTTATCTATTTTTTTAAATCAAACTATCTTTTTTTACAATAGATTTTATGAAGCAAATTAAAAATAACATTTTTTAATTAAAATCTAAATAACAAAAAACTAAAGTTTTATATAATATAAAATTTTCTAAAACATTAAACAATTTTAAACAAAATATTTTAAAATCATTTTGTTTTTCAAAATAATTATAAACAGGTAAAATATTTTAAAACAATCTTATTAAAACAACTAGAATAATTATAAATTATATTTTTTCTAAAAACAAGATTTTTATAAAAAAACATGTTTAATAAAAAAATTTAAAATGAATGTTTAAAAATAAAATTATTTACATAAGAGAGTTAAAAATGATATAATTGTTTTATTTCTTAAATTATTAGCTATATATAATTTATACATTAAAATTATACTATAACTATTCATGTTTATTTTATATATATATTTTATATTAAAATTTCATTCGTTTTTTATGAGTGTTTAGCCTATTTATCTATCTATAAAAACTAAAACAACCGTGAACAATTGTAGATCTCATTGTACTTACTTTTTTATTTCTCTATATTATTAATAATAATATTGAATACTAATTATATTACTCATACCATTTTCAAATTAAAAAAATATAATTTAATAAATTAAAAACCTAGTTTTTATTAAAAACATACTTTTTACGAAATTGTTTTCGTAAAATATAGAATACAATGATTTTTTTAAAAAAATCATTTTTCTTAAAACAATATATTTAAAAATCATATTTTTTTTATAAAATAAAAGTTTAAGAAAGATACTTAAAGTAGATATTTAGACGTACTTATAATCATATTTTATCTTCAAGCATGATTTTATAATGCATAAATTTTTATTAATAATTATTTAATATTTTATTTGTTCAATTCGTGTATTACACGAGGACTAACCTAGTTATATATACACACATTTTGCAAAGGGATGTATAGTGATTTACTCTTGTTAAAACATATTGTTCGGCTCTTTATGCAAGGGAGAAAAGTGGATGTCAGGTTACATTCTTGGCTAACACGTGTTCTTAATTTTTCCATTCAATCTAATTTTGATTATATAAAATAGGATTGTTAGAAACAACTTGAGAGGGATGCCAAAAGTAAACTTAATTAAATTATTGAAAAAAACATTAGTTTCTCTCATTATGAAGATGACAATTGATTTTCAACAATTTAAATTTGCTACTCTTTTCTATATATATTTACTACTTAACTTGTTCTCTCACAAGCGCGCATTGCGCGCATGAATGACAGGATAAATAAAGCTTTAGATAAACAAAAAATTTAGTTATCGCGTTTTTATCATCATAGTCATTTCGTGTGATGGCTCAAATAAACACGTATTAATATGTATGGTAGCTCATCTTGGTTGCAAACATTTCAATTTACCACATCATGGTGACGAACCAATCCTTTTTTTGTATTGTCATCGCTTAGCAAATGGAGGCCATCCAAGGTTTAAATGAAATGGGTTCAATCTTTGGCCATCAAATAACACAATTAATGTCTCAGAAGATCCAAATCCAGTCATCATCGAGATAGTATCAATATGAACATGGAGTAAACAAAAATCATGTCATAATACCAAACCATGGCATATGCAACATCGGAGAAGATGTGGTTAAAACCAAATGACGTAACGGCCGTCCTCTACACCGCGGTCGGCAGCATCACTTTCACCAACTCTACCTAAACCGTAGCGGAAGACGGAGGCTTCTCCACCTTGATCGTCAACATCAAATTCTAATTTTTTTATCCGTAAAAAGCACAACGAAAACAAAACCAACTGTTGCTACAACCATGTTCGGGTCAAGTATATTCTTCGGGTCCAGCTGAATGTAGTGTTCCCGATCCATTCCCGAGCTTAGAACCTAGCTGTAACATACAATGAAAATCTTCGTTAGAGGGCCCTGGGGGACTAGCCCCGTGGGCACTCCGACGCTCAAGTCAATCATTTATATAATGAAGATTATATCAACCATGTATACATGAATTACATGAGTATAATAGGCAATGGAGTGTAGAAAGAAGATGATGATAAGAAAGAAGGAATGATCTATCATTTGATGTAATACTTATCATGAGGAAAACTCATTGCAGATAAGGTTTGACTTGCTTAAGCTAAGAGAAAGGTTGGGTTATGAGAATGATGTGCCATTCTTGAAGAAGGAATGAGCCACCTTCACTGAGAAGAAAGGAGAAGCTATTTCTTAAAAGATGGGATATCAAGCGAGTGTTTTTCTTCTGGAAAAAGAGAGGGCTCTTCTTGAATGTGTGGTCCTCTATATATTTAATACTAAACGGATATTTTACATCAGAGGTCCCTCCTGGATCTTCAAAGTCCCCTTTTAGAGGTTCTGCTCTTATTGTGCTAATTAAGTGCACAGTCTTGGGTTTAGAGAGACTTCCACTTTGATGTAATAAGTTGACTTACCTCACTAATCCACTTCAACCTTTTACTATCTAGCTTAGGTTTTGACCTTCTTAATTAAAGGAAAGGTAAGAGAGACTATTCTTGTTAGAACCTACTTAGCAAGGTGACTATCCTTGCCAAGGCTATGACTGTCTCCTTAGTTACACCTTCCTTGTGATGTAAGGATTCTTTCTTGGTCTTTCTATTGTCCTAGCCAAATGTTAAGGCAAGGCTTCAAGGAGTGGCGTTCACCTGGAAAAATACTTACATCATCACCAACAAAAATAAAACCACTGACATTCAATCATAAGGTGGTACCTATGCATAACACGCAATCGATTATACACAACTAAATCATAAAATTAAGAACAAAGCAGGTGGGGGTGAGCATAATATATACAAGGTAAATACTAAATAGATTATAAAGAAAATTTGAAACTCTAATTTAGATCTTCTATTGTAGTTAAAACAAACATCCAAACACCAACCGAAGATAATTAAGTTTTAGAATCTTATATTTCTAACAACCTAGACATGAAAGATGCAAACTTGAACACCCTTGACCCGTAGAAATCATGACTAAAATGAAGTCATTACAACAATATCTGTGACACAACAAAATAGCAACCAAAAGATTGAACGGACAGTGAGTTATGCAAGTGGACAGATGCACCTTGCTGGTACAAAAGCACACTATGAACAAGAAAGTGGACAGAACAAGAAAGAATACTTGAATTATTCAGTGGAATGAATCAAGAGTGCATGCATTACATGAAGAACCCAATGGTATACATACTAAAAACATAAAGCAAAAATCAGAGCAACCCTATAGACTAGGTAAGGCTAACAACCTAGCCGTTACATTATCTGGAAACATAATAAGAAGAGTCAAACAATCTTGTGCATGCATGCAACCCGTGAACTTAGTTTGAATTATCTTTCATCACCCCCTTTAATTCAAACTCTTCCACTCCCAAAATGTGTCTAAACACCACATATTTGTCCTTAAGTAATTTGATTGTGTATACTACAATACTCCAATCTTAATTTCTCTTGTATCACCATCTTTCTTAAAAAATGGATACCTTAATTCAATGTGCTTGGATCGACTATGTAAAACAGGGTTTTTTGACAAGCTGAGGGTCGACTTGTTATCATAGTAAATTACAGTCGGACAAGTTTGAGCAAAACCCAAATCTTCATGCATTCTTCTTAACCAAATTGCTTCACAAGTAGCACCTGCTGCTAAGATATACTCAGCTTTGGTGCTTGATAAAGGCACCATTTGCTGCTTCTTTGACTTCCACAAAACCGCACCACTTCCTAAAGAAAATAAATACGTCGTGACACTCTTTCGATCATCCACATTGCTTGCCCAATCACTATCGCTATACCCCACCATTCTGATTTCTTGTACCTTCTTGTACAATATTCTAAACTTGACTGTGTGTGCCACATATCAAAGTATTCTTTTAGCTGCTCCTAAATTAATTTTGGATGGCTGCTGCATTAATCTAGATACCAGGCTTACTACATATGCTAGATCTAGCCTTGAGTAAGTAAGATAAATAAGGCCACCGACCAAACTTCAAAACAGTTCTTCATTAACCTTGTCAGCTTCATCATTAATCTAAAGTTTGTTATTGCAATTCATTGGAGTAAAGTCCTATTTGCATTTTTTCATGCCAAATCAATCAACAATGATCTAGCATACTTCTCTTAACATAAGAACACACCCTTAGTAGACTGCTTTACTTATAAACCCAAGATATACTTTAGTTGCCCCATGTCTGTCGTCTCAAACACTTTCATCATCCCTTCCTTAAATTCTGTCAACATGTTAATGCAAGAAGAAGTATATATGATATCATCTACATATAAACAAACGTAGATTACATCACCCGAGTAGTTCTTCTTGACATACAAGGTTGGCTAGTTATGTCTTTTAACAAATCCTTACTTTATAAAGTAACCATTAATCTTAGAGTACCATGCTCTATGTGACTGTTTTAGACCATATAGCACCTTATTCAGTTTGTACACCATATATGATTTATCCAAGACAATGAACCCTTCAGGCTGCTCCACATATATGTCTTCGGTTAAGTCTCTATTTATGAATGCAGACTTAATATCTAGTTGATATAGTAACCACCCATCTAGGCTACAATAGCGAGGATGACATGGATAGTATTAAAGTAAGCAACAGGTGTGAAGGTTTCATGAAATTTGATATCGGGTTACTGTGAGTAACCCTTGGTGACTAGCCTTGCTTTGTGTTTCAAGATCTTTCCATCCAGACCGAACTTACTTTTGAATAACCATTTGACTCCAACTAAGTTCTTGTCAGATGGTAGATAAACTAACTGCCATGTGTTGTTTCATTCGATGGACAACAGTTCAGTTTGCATGGCTTCCACCCATTCTTTGTGTCTAGCAGCCTGATTATAAGTGATAGGATCTGCACTGATGAGTGCAAATTGACATGTTTTCATGTTCTCTTCCTTAGATAGCCCTTCTCCAGAACAATAGTCTTGTAACCATGATGGAGGTTTAGTGATCCTCCTTGAGGTGCCACTCGACTAAAACGTTTCGGTAGGATTTAATGGGTTAGGTGGTTAAGATACTGAGGAAGGACCGAGGTTGGTAGGTATGGAAGGTGAAGGCTGGGAATTAGTGATTGTTGGTTTATTTGTGGGGACGGAAGGTATGGGTGGATTAGGTATAGGTTGTGTACTATGTGATGTTTCATTGACTGGTGGTTGTACTGATTGTTCATCAGGAAATGGGTCAACAAGGATGTATGAATAGGGAACTTTGTTTTTATCACTATTCTATACCCACTTGGTGTCTTCAAGGCACTGTACATCCCCTGCTGACAATGAACTTTCCTGATTATTGAACAGCCCGTAGCCTTTGCTTTAAGAAGAATATCCTATAAAGATATTTTTCTTAGATTTGGTGTCAAGCTTTCTTCGGAGTTGAGGAGGAACCAAGGAGTATGCCATGCAGCCAAAGGTTTTTAGGTGGTGTACAGTTGGTTTTTTTCTTGTCCAGGCTTTGATGGGGGTCTGTTTGGTTAAGGCTTTTGTGGGAGACCTAGTGATGGTATATACAACAGTTGTAACTGCTTCAGCCCACAGGTAACTGGGTAGCTCCTTCTCTTACATCATACTTCTAGCAAGATTCATATTGGTGCGATTTTTTCTTTCAACCACACCATTTTTTGAGGCGTGTATGGTATAGTGAGCTCCCGTTTAATAACGGCTTGTTCACAAAATATGTCAAACTCCTTAGAGCAATACTCACCCCTACGATTGGATCGGAGAACTTTTATACACCTGCTACATTCCTTTTCAATAAGAGCATCAAAGTTTTTTAAACTTTGAGAATGCTTCATTTTTGTTAGTCACAAAATCAACCCAACATATTCGGGACAGATCATCAATGAACAATAAATAGTACATGCTCTTACCCAGGCTAGGTACCTATATTAGACCACATAGGTCAGTATGTACGAACTCCAGTTTTGACTTAGCTCTCCATGAGGAAGCCTCAAATGGTTTTCTCACTTGTTTGCCTTTGATTCATGCTTCACACATGACAAAAGTATGGATTTCAGTTAACCCAATCATAATTTTTTTTTGTCATGCAAGGACTTGAGACCTTTAAGATGGAGGTGGCTGTATCGACAGTACCAGCAATGGGTTTCTTGAAGATTCATGGGTTGTTTATTTGATGACGATAAGACTCATGGTGTAAAACACAAAACATGTTGTTGCTTGCAACTAACATCTCCAATAATATCTTCCTAGTAACCTTATTAGTAATTTTGCACTTGTCTTCTTCAAAGGTAAGAGAGTATCCCTTTCTCATAAGTTGGCTAACACTCAACAAGTTATACTTAAGCCTTGGGGCATAATACACATGCCCTAATAACTTGAATGAGTTGTTACTAGTAATGATCTTCACGTACCTTTGCCTTCTACATTAAGTATTTTCTTGTCACTCAATCAAACTCCCAACTTGAATGACTCATCCAGGTCTACAAAGCTGCCTTTATATCCTATCATGTGGTTAGAACAACCGGAATCAAGAAACTTAAGATGAGAATAATCACCATTTGGATGTGAATTGGTCATCAATATGTAAACATCAGTGTCATGTTCTTGTGGTATTGCGGCAACAGGCAGTAAGTGCTTATCATTGTCATCTGCACCCTCTTCGTTTTCTTCATTTTCTGCCATGGTAGTTTGCGGTTCATCATTCTACCAGTAATCCTTTTTGTAGTTCCCGAACTTCTTATAAAAGTGGCACCGGAGTACTTTGCTACGATCAAATTCCCCTCTTCCATGACCAAATCCTCGACCCCTGGCTGTCATCTTGCCACGTCCTCGACCCTGTGATGCTCTTTGTTCTTGAACAACTTGTAGTGCTTGTTCATCTTACCATTCATTTGACTTTCTTGCTTTATCAGTGGAGGCTTTCCCATTCATCCTTTCTTCTTGGGATTTCAGTAATCATATGAGCTTGACAGGGGTGATCTCAGATGTTTCATACACTACTTCTGTGGATGGAATAACATAATCAAATTTAGGAGATAGGCTCCTAAGTACCTTTTGCACGACCTTTTGATCAGACAATTCCTTACCATATGATCTTTGTTGCTCAGCATTGTTCATGAAACGGGAGAAGTAATCTCCCATATTTTCATCATCTTTCATGCATAAGTTTTTGATTGCCCTGCTAAGTCCTTGAAGTTTCACAGATTGGACTTGGGAATCTCCATGAAACTCCATAAGAAGGATGTCCCAATCCCTCTACGCAGACTCTGAAGATGCAATTCAAGAGAATAGCGTTTCATGAACACCTTGTTGAATGATCATTAGTGCTTGAGCATCCTTTTTATTTTCTTTCCTATTGTTGTTAGAGCCATCTTTGGTTGTGGTTATACTGAGGAATACAACTTCCCAGAGTTCTTAGACGTAAGAATGGTTTTCATGCATAAACTCCAGTATTCGTATCCTTCTCCTTTGAAAACTAGAATGAGGGGTGCATTTGGGAAGGTAGTGATCAAAGTATCAGCAATGAGGAAGAGCTATGGATAGGTAAGGGAACATAAGATCTTGTGCTCTGAAACCATATGATGGAATAACATAATCAAATTTAGGAGATAGGCTCCTAAGTACCTTTTGCACGACCTTTTGATCAGACAATTCCTCATTATATGATCTTTGTTGCTTAGCATTGTTCATGAATCGGGAGAAGTGACCTCCCACATTTTCATCATCTTTCATGCATAAGTTTTTGATTGCCCTGCTAAGTCCTTGAAATTTACAGATTGGACTTGGGAGTCTCCTTGAAACTCCACAGGAAGGATGTCCCAAGCCCTCTTCGCAGACTCTGAAGATGCAATTCGAGAGAATAACGTGTCATGAACACCTTGTTGAATGATCGTTAGTGCTTGAGCATCCTTTTTATTTTCTTTCCTATTGTTGTTAGAGCCATCTCTAGTTGCGGTTATACCGAGGAATACAACTTCCCAGAGTTCTTTAGATCTAAGAATGGTTTTCATGCACAAACTCTAGTATTCGTATCTTTCTCCTATGAAAACTGGAATGAGGGGTGAATTTGGGAAGGTAGTGATCGAAGTATTAGGAATGTGGAAGAGCTATGGATAGGTAAGGGAACATAAGATCTTATGCTCTGAAACCAAAAATATTGATATAAAGCACATTATGAACGAGAAAGTGGGCAGAACAAGAAAAAAAATACTCGAATTATTCAGTGGATTCAATCAAGAGTGCATGCATTACATGAAGAACCCAATGGGTATAAATACTAAAAAAATAAAGAAAAAATTGGAACAACCCTAAAGACTAGGCAGGCTAACAACCTAGCCGTTACATTAATTGAAAACGCAACAAGAAAAGTCAAATAATCACATGCATGCATGCAACCCGCAAACTTAGTTTGACTTACATTTCATCATGCCTGCCGTCCTCAGATTGTGTTGCGCCAAAGTGAAAGTCTTTTGTTCAATCATCATAGCCTTTTTAATCTTTGAGAATGGACTTAGAAATCGTCATCGTGCATTATAGAGCACGTGTGTCGGAGCGGAATTATATAAATAATCCGTAGTCACCGACCCATTAATGTAACACACTCATAGCCAATTTGTACCCCGATACAATAACTGATAATGAGTAATCCTTGTCTACTAATGTGTCCCCAAACGTATAACAACAAGAGTCAAACTTCATAGTATAATTTGAACATGAACTACACATATTAGCAAATATTATGATGAAGGTCCTTTAGTCTGGGCAAACAAACCCAAATCAAAAAGGTCCTCTTCAACAACCAAATCAGAGCCACAATCAGACTACCATCACCTAAGGTTTCCAATTTAAGCATATAAAACCTAATTATGACCTCTTACCGAAAAGATGGAGCAGAAGCGCCGATTAGCCTCGTCTTCGCGTCCATCACAAACCACCACGATAACCTGACCGGCGAACGAGAGCAACATTACCAACATCGCCCACTATTGCTGTCACACCCCAACCTTGACGGCGGAATCGTCGAGATGTGAGGGTTAAGATTATTCATAGCCACATAACGCTATATTTAAATGTAAATATTAAAATTATAAGTTTCAAAAGACATTACAAACATAAGTCTCAAATATGAAATAAGTTCAAACATAACATAACGAAACATAGTTCGTTTATTCCATTAACTAGGTCCAAATCCTAGATTATTGCAGGCTTCAAAAGATCACTTTAAACTTGGGCATGACCTGAAACATGAT
>BJCN01207590.1:425-14903 GCA_018326445.1 Flaveria brownii
AATTTGAAATGAGTGCCATGGGAGAAACGAAGTTCTTTCTAGATTTACAGGTGGATCAGACACCTACCAACATTTTTCTGGATTAGACTAAATACGTGGGAGACATATTGAGTCGTTTTGACATGGAGAATGCCACTGTTGTTGGTCCCCCTCTTGCCACGAATCACGATGTGGCACCTGATGAAAACGGGGATCTGGTTGATTGCACCATGTATCAGAGAATGATTGGATCTCTTATGTATCTCATAGCTTCTCGTCCGAATATCATGTATGCCACGTGTCTCTGCTCAAGATATCAGTCGAAACTGAAAGGGAACCATCTTGTTGGGGTGAAACAGATTTTTTGTTATTTGAAGGGAACACCAATACTCGGGTTGTGGTATCCTCATGATAATGACTTTGAACTTACTACTTATAGTGACTCGGATTATGGAGGCTGTAAGTCAACATCTGCAGGGTGTCTATTCTTTGGAAGATGTTTAGTCACTTGGCAATGCAAGAAGCAGACCTCTGTTGCTCTATCAACATGTGAAGCTAAATATTTTGTTGTGGAAAGTTGTTGTTCACAAATCATATGGATTCAACTACAAATGCGGGACCATGGTTTAAAATTTACTAACACTCCTATTTTTGTTTATAATTCTGCTGCCATTGCTGTCACTAAAAATCCAGTCCAACATCCAAAAACTAAACACATTGGTATAAAATATCACTTTATACGTGATAGTTTTGAAAAACATTTAATCGATGTGATTAATATTAACACGGAATTTCAAAGAGCCGACCTCTATACAAAAGCTTTTGATAAACCGATATTTTCTATCTATTAGAGGTTAACGGCATCAAAAAGAAAGATGATGTGATTCCGGATGAATCAAGTCCATAGTCCGTTAGTCTTACCTTTTATTTTTATTTATGTATAATTTCAATTTTATTTTAGTTCTATTTTTTATTTTCTGTCTATCAAATTTTCATAATCAAAAAAAGATTTTCTGTTATAAAATTTAGGGGATAATAGTTTATTAAAAAAAGGGTTTGGGATGGGCAGGCAAGCTGAAAGGCAAAGACAAGAAACTAGAGAAATTGATTCATTACTATGGGACAAAAGCATTGAGTTGTTTGGGACACCAAAAAGATTTTCCTTTTTGCATTATTTAGATTATTTTAGTAAACATAGAAAATTATAAATCTAAGATCTCAAAACCTAATAAGTTGAGAAATGATAGTAAGCTAGTCTGTTACCGCGATTATATAGAGAAAGTAGGTCTAGGGTGTGCCAGTCCATTATTCGATGTATCCATTATTATATTAGTCTGTTACCGCGGTTATATGGAGAAAGTAGGTCTAGGGGGTGCAAGTCCATTATACGATGTGTCAGTAGATTCAACACAATAGACTAGTAGACATCAGTAGTGATTCAGTTAAACTAAATCAATCATCAAGTTGTGGGTTCCCATCTTATCTCGGGTCTGCAAAATCAATAAATTTCCAATAAGGGGTGAGGAGCAAATGAAAGCCACAAATTTGTGCTAACAACCAAAAACCTGAGCAATGAATATGAAAAATGTCATAAAGCTTCAAAATAAAAAGATTAAATATAATCAAGTTGATGACAAATGTCATTGCTGTGTTAAAAGGTCTTATCAAATTGCTCTAAAAAAGATAGGTCTTGCGCCTCTCTGTGGTGCAGTGGCACTAACCTGTGGCAAAGCATAACCTATATATTCTAGGAATTAGTTGTTGTTTGCGCCTCTTTGTTATGCGATGGCACTGACCTGAGGCAATGCATCTCTATGAAATCTCTTAGAATAGTGTCTTCTTTACAAAAGCATATTCTTTGAGGTGCAAAGCACTGATTTGAAGCTCTGGTTTTTTTTACCACTAGACCGCTCAAAAATCTCCTGAGAAAGGTTGATTACCATATAAGCATGGGATCCACAAATACTTTTTGATCTCATACAACTAAAATTTATCACCAGTGTATGTTAAAAGTCTGTGTATGGATTTAAATGGACAAATATACTAACAATTGTCTTGGCTGCATTTCTCGACGTCCAAAATCAAAGTGTTTAGCGTAACAATTTT
This sequence comes from Flaveria brownii, assembly GCA_018326445.1. Lineage (NCBI taxonomy): Eukaryota > Viridiplantae > Streptophyta > Magnoliopsida > Asterales > Asteraceae > Flaveria > Flaveria brownii. The sequence continues at coordinate 2,511 of BJCN01207590.1, forward strand.
TGCAAGATCTCATGTTATTGCCCTTGATTCTTGGATGAAAAAGATCCTGTGAAATGTATAGACAACTTATCCTGTTATAGAAAATATACGAAAAGTCCTAAATAATTATGTGTTTGCCTGTATGATTCCGTATGAATCTTTCTCTAATTGAGGTTAATGCTCGAAGCTAGTCCGCTCAGGGGGAGAAAAACTCTAAATGAATTTACTTTACTTTCAACTCTCCTCAAACGAAAAAAATACAAAGTTATGTTTTACTTTAGCGTTTAATTTAAAAAAAATTAGTTTTGGTTGTGTCTGGAATGTTTTAGTGTCGGACTATGTGACAAGATCAAACTCCATGAACGTCATAAGGGAACTGAATCAAAACTGTGTAAAGATTGTGTCTAAAAGATAAAAGGATCATGTCTGTGGTGAACAGAAAATTTATCAAATAAAATTTGATTGGTAAAGCGGTCATATCTGAGGCGACCAAAGGATAAAAAGGTCATGTCTGAGATGATCAATAGATAATAACATTATGTCTGAGGTTACTATGTGCAAAACTGAGCCAACCTACGTTAAATTCATGAGATTGGCCCAGTGGCATGACTGGACCATATGTACGGCCCAATCACACGATTGGATCATGAGTATGGCCCAAACGCATGATTCTAAGGAGGAGTATGGACTAGTCGCATGATTGGAGAAAACGTCTGGATCAATTGTGCATTTGGACTCCAGTCGTGCATATGGACCATGCGTTTAGGTCCAGTCGCACGATTGAAAGCAACTAGGGTATAAAAAGGGTTTAAATCGCTCCTCTATACTTCACTTTTTTAAACTTGTCTGAAAACCGATGAAGTGGGGGAGAACCGTTTTGAATTTTTTTCTTGTGACCTAAACTTGTTCTTTCGACCACTAATCGATTTGTGTGTTATTACACGTAAATGCGAGATGAATTACAAGATCTATATTGTTTTAAACGATTCAATACAAGTGAATTGGATCACTTATAAAACCCGATAATGAGATCATCAAATTGAACCCATAACGAGCATTAAAGTAAAATTAAAAGACACCTAACGTTTTATCGGGTCAAGACACATGTAAGGACACCAAACTCATAATTTTTTAGAAATATTTGAGCCAAAATCAAATTTTTTTCACGAACTATCTGTATATGACTGGACATCATGATGAACTATAATCGTACGATTGAACCATTCACATGATTCAATCGTACGATTGAACCAATCGGTCATCCGGTCATACGACTGGCCAAATCATATGTCAAATTACACGACTAAGCTCAGTCAAATGCTCAATCATGCGACTGATCTCAATCGTATAGTCTAATCGTACGAATGGACCAGTATCGTGAGTTTGTTTGAACTTTAAAACTTTCTCGTGTGCTGAACTGTACTCATATTTTTTTTGGGCGTTTGTGGTTTGTGATACAGTTAAAATGGCAGAATGGTGGACGATGAAGACAAAGCACAATGTTTGTGCTTATCTGAACACCACTTCGAGGAATGCAACTGAATTTGTCGGAATCATCAACTTCCTGAAACGGTCCAGAATATTCAAGGCTATTTCAACAGCCTGTACCCCTACAGATCTATGCAGTAAACTTTTTGGGAGAATGCAGTAGTAGATAGAAGTGTTAAGCCTTACAGGATCCGAAGCTTGATTTTTGGTGAAAACATTGATATTGGAGTTGATGATCTAAGACGAGTTCTGGATTTGGGAGAAGATGAGACACACCGAATCAAGCTACATCCACTAGTTGTTTGTGGTTGCTTCCTGCGTATCAAATATGCTGGAGACATCAATGCTGGGTATTGAACAAGAGCAATATGTGTCCAGGATTAAAGTATTTGGCATATGTTGTACTCAGATGCCTTGCTTCAAGACATGGTGGTTTCGATGAGTTGAGTGATCAGATGCAAAATGCATTTGTGGCACTGGTTCTGAATCATCCTTTTAGTTTCTCGAAGATGTTTTTCAACTACATGAAGGAGAATATTGAGATGAAGGGAAAAGACAGTTTCTGCATGTATCCTTGTTTCCTACAGATGCTGATCAATGAAAAGCTGCCAAACTTGCCAAAGAATAAAGATGATGAAGTGATTCTTGAGGTTATGGATGATACTACCTTGGGAAGAATGAAGGTGTATAGAGTAAAACCACAGAAGCCCCCTGTTAGAAGATTCTTTGGCCATTTGGTCAATGCTAATTATGTGGCGCCAGTAGGTAGAAATTGGCGTCATAATGACAGTGACTCGGATGTGGAAAACGTGATTATTCCTGACGATCAGGATGATGATGATGATGATCAAGATGAAGGTCATGGAGGTGGTGGAGACGCTCAGCATCAAACAAAAGCAACTGAAACCTCCACAGTCGTTCCAGCGTCTCAGCATGTAAGCTCGTCGGCTGCTGGAGGTTCAGGGCAATCATCAGCCGCCTTAGAAATACCAATTATTGATGATATGGAGAACTTTGATCTAAGTGATGAATCGGATGACACAGATGAGGAACCACTTGCTGGTTGTAGGAAAGTGGATCGCAACTGCCCGAGGAAAGGAAGTGGTTGGTGCACGTCAATCAAAGTCAAAAGGTTTGGATACCGAGGAGGGAGATCCAACTTACATTCCTAAGCAACCAAGCACCAAAGGTCAAGAATTGACTACTTTAGGATCAAGAAAGAAAAGAATGGCAATGTCGTACAAGAAAAAGGGCAAATGTCAAAAGCTGGTCCTGATTAGCTATGAAAAGCCTGCTCAAGCACAACATGCAACATCTTCTGCTACAACCACTGCTACTTACACTATATCACACACTACCATATCTATACCCGTTCCAACTTCTCCCACAATCACTATAACCTCACTTCCCTAAACCTCACCTATTCGCATTCCTTTATTCACAACTTCAACTACAAACCCTTTCATCTCACATGCATGCACCTTAACACAACATGCATCTACATATCAAAGATCATCACTATCAGTGTGGGTTAGGAGGAGTAACTAGCCAGCTTGAATAGGACGGTACTCAAGTTACTTACTGCAGATGACATGAAAACAAGCCAAATAAATTAGTTGATGGTTGAAAATGCTGCTCAAAACCAACAGATAGCCCAGCTAACTGGCAGAAACGATGCAAATGAGCTGGCTATTGTTAGAGCCAATGAGAGCATTCAAGCTTAGAATCAACATCTAATAACATCTAACGAAAGGATTGGGAAGCTTGAGAAGAAGAGCAAGAAGATCTTGTTAAGATTGAAAGGCGAAAAGGAAGATACCTTAAGAATAAAAGGTAATGGAGATGGAGATGGTGATTATGATGATGATGACTCTAACGATGATGGGTCAGATGATGAAGATGATGAGGATGTTATCAATGGAAGTGATGAGGAGACAGACAAAGATGAGAGTGAAGATGAAGACCAAGAATATGGTGACGGCAAAGCTTCTGCATCAACAAAATCAGAGAAAGAAAGGAGAACAAAGAAATATCAAGACCGAGGAGCCTCATCCTTTGCTCCACAAGGAAAAGGCAATCAAGGAAAAGATACAAGTAATGCTTAAAATGTCTATCTAACTTGTACTTGTTTGTATTGATATGCATTAATTTAATGCTATTGAACTTTAAATTATGGTGAATGCTGTGATGTTTATTAAACTTTGTTAAAATGACTATTCTATCTAGCAGATAAATCATAACAGGTTGATGAACTCGACGTTGAACCTCTCCAGAAAGTGAAGACTTAGTTCACTATGGATTTACAGGGAATTGTTAGAAGGTCAGTCAGCTATACACCTAAAGAGGGGGAGATTATTTATGATTTATCTGATGAGCAGCTAGCTGAGGTGTTTAGATTAAATCCAGATGAAATTGTTCAAGGTGCACCTAAAGTTGATGTTGTAAGTGATGAAGAACTTCAATGTGTTGATGAAGTGTAGATTAAAGATGTCACCTCCAAACATTATGCAAAACATACTAATGAAGATGGTGAAGAGTTACCAGATTTAGGAGAAATGTATGATAGTGAAACGTTTGATAAAGTAAATGAAAAGGTGACTGAGAAAGAGACAACAGAAGAGAACCACTAAAATAGAATGCCTACACAAAGTTGTATAAAGTCAAACGACATCAGAAAGTTTCTGGAAAGATCATCAGCTGGGCTCATTTTGAAGATTTAAACGCCTATGCTGTAAAGAGAGAACAAGGGATAGAATACTACAAACATCCTCATGATTTGAAGACACTTCCGAGTTATGAGCTGAATCGATTGGCTCGTCTGGATCTTAAGTATGCTGATTCAAGACATATCTCCGGATGGTTTGAGAGTGCATTGAATAAAGAATATCACACCAAATGGGTGAATTTCAAGCCTCAACAGCGTTGATGATTTGTGAGTAAAATGAAGACTGATCTGATTTCTGGAAGACCAAAGGTTGTTCTCAAATGGAAACCTACAAAGACCATGACAAAGATTCCACTAATAAAAATGCCATAAGATTTCTCATCCTACTTTAAATGGTGGTATTATGATTGGAGAATTGGCGAGGAAGTTATCGTATTAGATAGAAAAGGCAAGATAGAGACAATTAGGGTATTTGACCCTATGTGGCTGGCCAATTTGTTTGAGGACGATGTCTATACACTATACAAGTGGCCACTGTTTTATGACACTCTGGACATCATGCAAGCTTTATAGTTCTAGCATGTGATTAGAATTTGCTTTGCATTTGAAATTTATGCAGGAGTGTCCAAGGAAGAAAAGTAGAAGAAGTTTGTTGATTTTTTAAAGACTGTAAGGCGTTAGAATGAACTAGGTCCAAGGGGGAGTTTGTTGATACATGTTGTCCCTAGTTCATTTTACATCTTTCAGTCTTAATGATATTGAATACAAGGGATTTTTGGTGATTTCATATGTGTTTACATGTCTATCTACTATTATGTTTATTGTAATCTTATATCGCTTATATATACACGCTTGACTGAATAATATATATGTGATTGTAGAAGTCATTCACAGTAATGAGTTAGTAATGGCCCAGTAGTGTGTTTGACTTAGTCTTATGGTTATCCATGCTTATGAACCAGTAGCACGATTGAACCAGGTGATTGGCTCAGTCGCACGTCTAAGTCATAATATGACTCAGTCGTACGATTCAACCAAACGAATAGATCAATCGTATGTATGCATCAATTGTATGACTTAGTCGCACGACTAAATCATATGTATGGCTCAGTCATACGACTACAACCTGTAAATACCACTTAATTCGTGAAAAAACAAAAATACTTCAAGATTTTGCATACCCTAGCCATCCAGAGTGATTTCTAAAGCTATTCCAACTTCATAGTTCATCCCGGATTGATTCCTACTTGTTCTTAACGTTATTTAATCGTTAGATTGTTACGGGTTTACGATCTCACTGATTGTATCACCGTTCAAATAGGAGTCCACACTATTTGATTTAGTTTTACGTGGAATCCGTTCGTACTCCGTATGCAATCGGTCCTAACAGAGGAGATAGTGAAGGCTAGATCTAAGAAGAGTGAAGAAGATCTTCCTGACAAGGGTCACTATTCTCTTGAGGAGAGAAAGAAGTTAGGGATAAAAAAGTCAAAGAGGAAGAACTTAATATGAGCAGCTAAGAGGAGATCAAAGAGAGCTCAATGGATCAAGGTCACCTTTAACTCCAAGCAGAAACAAGTTTTTATCTCTGAAACTTTTGAAGTGGTGAAGACTGTGGATAAGACTTTGAACTCTAGTACCAATTGTTCATGTTCGTGTCTAATTCATCCCTGTGAAGGAATGAACACTGATCAGCTGTGTAACACTGCTACACAGCAAGAACCATCCGCTTTCAAAGCCAAGCTTCAACCTAGGAGGCTTGCCACAACATCTGAAAGGACTGGGATAGAGATGGAAAGTGATCAAAGTCAGTCTTCCGTTCACAAGAATATCCTCAAAAGAAAGATAATTGGCTAAATTATTTATGGCAATACTTCTTATCTTGCTAAGGATTGCTTCTACAATCCCAAAAGTACTATCAAATTAACAAGGAAGAAGACTTCTGAGAGGACAAAGAAGAAGAAAGCTTTGGAAGAAAGCTGTGTTTCTTTCGGAACCAAAATGAAAATGAAGACAAGTGAAAACTTGCCTTTGAAAGATATTTTGGTCTTGGAAGAAAGGAATGCTTCCAAAGCACTGAAGTTTGCTGCAATGAAAGCAAGATCTTCCGAAGGGTTAGTATCCAAAACTTCCAAAGTTGTAAAAACTTCAGAAGTATTGAAGGTCAAGTCTAATCTTACAAAGATGGTATGGAAGATAAAGGAAGACCACGTGACTGAGAGTTTTTCACTAACAACAGTAAGTGATCCTTATAGTCTTAGCATAGTATCAACTACTATTTCACTATCTCCAGTTCATTTTAAAGAGCCCAAGACCAATGAGGCTTGGGTTTCCAAATGTAACTAACTCTCTTTTGGCTGAAGGCCAAGAAGAATATTTGGATTATTCATAGTGGCTGTTCAGGGCACATGACAGGCAATGGCTCTTTGCTTGCTTCAAAACTTTAAGAAAATTAATCAAGGGCCAGTTGCTTTTGGAGGAGATGCTGGAGGTTACATTACAGGAAGGGGCAGGGTCACAAATGGTAAGCTCAGCATTGAGAAGGTAAACTTTGTTATGGAGCTTGGGTACAATTTACTGACTGTATCCCAATTTTATGATAGGAGACATAACATGTTCTTCACTGAGCATGAGTGCATTATTCTCAAGCCTGGGGGTGGTCATTCCTTAAAAGCATTATTCTCAAGCCCGGGGGTGGTCATTCCTTATGGTGCTTGACATATTTTGTGATGAAAGGGGTATTACAAGATAATATAGTGCTCTCAGGACTCCTCAGCAAACAGTGCAGCTGAGAGGATATACAGTTAACTTATTGAAGCTGCAAGAACCATGTTGTCTGACTCTAAACTACCTATAACCTTATAGGCAAAAGCAGTTAACACTACCTTTAGTAGTCAAGACTCATGGTACGACACCTTATGAATTGTGGCACAAAAGAAGGCCTTTCATTGGTGTTCTCAGATCATTTAGGTCCCTACACCATCGTGAATACCAAAGATCAGTAGCCGAGTTTGCTGAGAAATCAGATGACAGACACTTCATTGGATACTCTTCCTAAGCTAAGGCTTATAGAGTATACAATCTCAGAACTAGAGTAGTTGAAGAATCAACCAATATGATTTTCAATGAGCACACTCACTATGTGAAAGGTTCTGGTCCTAACTGGTTATTTGATCTGGATTTAGTTACCAACTGTTTTAAAAAATCTTATGAGAGTGTTTCAGGATCTACAGGTAATCCGCCAACAGAAGATCCTGACCCAAAATTTGAGCTTGGAAGACCAAGCAAGACTACTACTTCAGCTCCAGTTGTAACCAACCCTACAAATGAAGTTCCTATCAGCACAACAATGACAAGTCAAGCTGATACATCTGAGGTGCCTGAAAATTCCAGGTCAGAAGCATAAAACACAAATAAAGGAGCTTGAAGTATAGGAGGAAATGGTGGAGGTGACAATGATAAGGAATTTCTTGAAACTTAAAACCACTCCATTGACGACAACATCAATGATGTCACATATTCGTTGGATCAAGCTTTTCTTGATAAGTGTGCTGATGTAGTGGGAGACACTTCACTGCCAGATCTAAACTTCTCAAATTTAGATCTGTCTAATCAACTTGACTTTAATCTGTATACCTATACAGACTGTGACTATGGTGACTGCAACATGAATACAAAGTCCACATCTGGGGGATGTTAATTCCTTAGTGGAAAGATAGTCTCATGGCAATGCAAGAAACAATCCTATGTGTCTACATCAATTGATGAGGCTGAATACATTGCTGCTGCCAGCCGCTATGCTCAAGTACTTTGATTTCAGAATCAGATGCTGGACTATGGATACATGTTCAAAGAGACTGCCATCCACATAGACAACAACAGTGCTATTTTTATCACAGAGAATCCTATGCAGCACTCAAGGACAAAACACATTAACATCAGGTATCATCTAATTAGAGATAATTATGAAAAGGGATTGATAAAGCTAGTCAAGGTTAACACAAATGAATAATATGCTAATCTTTTCACAAAGGATTTTATTGAACAGAGATTTAAATATCTTGTATCAGCTATTGGAATGATTAACCTTGAATAGATTTTCTTAAAAACTTAATCAATATTATTTCTAAAAGGAATCGTGTGTCCTAAGTTGTTTAAACAATCATCTACATAAGTCAAGTTTATCATAGGATAAAATCATTTTCAAATGATATTCCTTAGAATTTTGAAAATCTTTAATATATTATCTTTCGGAAGACATTAACATTCCCTCCGGGAGAATTTTAAGTCTTCAAATAGGACAACTACTTATAAGAAATTTACCTTCAAAAGAAATGCTGATATTTCTTTTGAAACCAAAATATGCTTCTAAGTACTTATACGCATTTGAAGAACAAATTTCTTTCGAAAGCAAATATATCTCGAAAGATTTATTCTCCTTAAGAATAAAACTTCTATGTTCTAATGTCTTTCTGAACCAAATATGCCTCGGAAGAGAAAATACTTAAAGTAATTTTTCATCCAAAGAAAATTTTCACAAAGCTAAGAAATATCTTACGAAGTCAAATTTGGCTTCGGAAATTTTCACAAAACTTTCGAAGAAAAATTGCCTTCGAAGAGTTTTTACTTCCAAGAAAACTACCTTTTTGGGCACTTTCCTAGAGGTGAACTGACATCCAGGTTTTAGAGTTTATACTTTTACATTAACAATGTCTCAAATCCATTTCATATAAATATACCCAACGATTCCCCCCTCTTTCCTTATCTTCTTCATCTGTAAATTCTCTAAACCTAAATTCCCACTCACAGCCTTTGTTCTTATCTTTCTTCGCCTCAAAGCTATCTCAAATGGCCAACCTTGACCGTAGAAACCAACCTCATTTTTCAATGCATCTTCACAAGCAACACAATGAAGTTGCGCTGCTGAACTCTGAGAAAGATCCGAGTTTGTCAGCGGTTTGCCGCTTTCTTTCTCGAACTAACTACTTCACCTACCTCATCATTGATCCTCCACTCTATGCGGATCAAGTTTTGGAATTTTGGAGGACCTGCTAGTTGTCACCATGCATGGGGAAAACACACCGTCTGCCACAGTGTAGGGGAGGACAAACTTGTTGGACCTAGTCTTCCCAAGAAACATATTAAATTGATGTGGCTAGTACGTTATGATCCAAGTCGGCTCACACCCAATAACAAGCTAGACAAACACCATGATATTTAGTGTAAGATATGATCTGACAAATAAATATTAACACTTTTGATATTTAGGAAATGGTTTCTAAATATTTGCACTTGAGGGATAAATAAATTATATGGATAATTTATTTAGAGAGATTATGATATTATTTAAGTTGTTTAAATAATAATGCATGTGTCTTACATCATGTTAAAATGTTACATGCTCAATTAATCATGTAACTAGTAACATGTTATGGTTTTGTTTGAAGTTGAAATAAATTTTAAAGGGGGCTGAAAATTTTGAGGGGGAAACCCCACTCAAAATTTTAAATCAAGTCTTCCATTATTAATTTTCTTTTTTGGAACACATAAACACATTGAATCACTAACATCACATGCAACTCTCTCTCTCTGTCTCTCTTCTCTCCACTTTCGGCCAAGAGCAAAAGGAAGAAGAAGATTTTGGTTTTTTAGTGCAAGAGTGTTAAAATCCTAGCACATCCTTGGTGTTTTTGTTGGTGGCTTGGGGTATACAAGCTTGAGGCTTCCTACTTTCTAGGTTTACACTCAAGAGCATCATCTTCTTCATCTCTTATCCATCTAATATCATTTTTGTTTTTGAAAGAATGTATTCTAAGAACACCCTATGGTTGTTTACGTTTTGATAGCATTTCTTTTCACATACATGATCCTTGTTTTTGGGTTTGTTGTCTTGATTATAAAATGGTTCATTTCAGCATTTAAAACAAGTTTTAAATCACTTACATCCACTGCGTTTTTATGTTTAAATGGTTAGACAACTTTAATAAACTTGTTAGAAACCCAACAATGCTATCAGAGCCGGTTATGTGTAAAACTTGCTTAAAAAGTCCAAGAAAAAGTAGTTTTGTTGAAGTTTCTCAATCCATTAGGGGCTGATTTTTTGGGATATATATTAGTCCCTTGTCTTTCAAGTTTTATTTTACATGCTTTAGAATAAACCGTGAAAGATTGATGTCAAGTGGTTGATTATTTTGTTTGGACAAAAACCCTAAAAATTTTGGTTTATGTTGGCCGAAATTTTGAGGGTTAAAAGGGACTTCATTTTGTTCTTGAATATTGGATTTGGACACATGTTTTGGTGCATAACATACCTTGACCAAGTGTGTTTTGGATTTTGTTAAAAAAATTCTTGTCATGTTTGGTTTTATTCATTAAAGGGTTGTAATAATAGTTTTGTGTTTGTATCTTTTGGGTTGTAATTTATTTATTCTTTGGTTATATAATAAATAGATTAGGTGCATTTCTTTTATTAGAAAAGAATTGTATTAGGATATAATTTTTGTAAAAGAAGATGCACAAGTTAGAGACCCAAAGGAAGATACAAAGGAAGGACACAAAAGACATGGACACTTGAAGCATTTGGATGAGGATTCAAGTGGGAGTTCATGGACACATTTTAATGTGTTATTATAAACCCTTAGGAAAGATAAAATGACAACAATTGTGATGGCAAACAAGTGTAGTCAACTTAGTGGCTGTGGTTATGCACTTGTGATTGTTTGGCTGTACTTATTTGGTTGTTTATTTTATGTTGGTTGTGTGATATATGGATATGCATAACAAACTAATTAATAAACATAACAAGCTAAAATAGAATGGTTCTTTATCATTAAATGGTTAATAAAAGGTTATTAAAAGGATTAATGATTTTAAATTAAAAGGGGTTTTATTAAAAAGAACCATAGGGTACCATGTGTTTGAAAGCATGCAAATACAAGGTACATAGATTTTCTAAGGTAGAATTATGAAAACTAAAAATTCCTTTTAATAACAAGTTTAACACCGTCCTTTTGGCATAACCCTTGAGCCACTTGGAAACTCTTAATGGGATAAAGGTCACCTACCATTTTGAGGGAACTTGTGATTTGAGGTGGGAATATCATATTTGTGGGATAAAGGTCACCTAACCACTTGCATTGGTAAACTCACATCTGTGTGTAAGTAGGGTGACCTAATTTGCAAACCATGTTAAATGGATCACCTACAACGTGGTTTACAAAAGGTGTTGATGGGATAAACATGCCGACTATACATATGATGTTTAAGTCGACCCCATACCTGTAGAAGTTGCAAAGGGTTACAATTGTCAAACGTTGACTATCTTGATAATTTAAATAATGGGATAAAGGTCACCTAACCACTATTTAAATGTAACGTTGGATTCTAAAATTTTAATTTATATATGACACATGAAAGGGTATTAATAATTAAAATATGATAATATCAAAAATACTAAAATTGAACTTTGTTAAATTTTGTAGATGGCCACCAACAACAATGAAATGATATCCCGTCCGCTCATACCCTATCACTAAGAACCATTCTATAAAATGAGGGTCTAAACCATAACAAACTTTATTGATTGGTTTCGAAACTTGAGAATTGTTCTCAAGCAAGAGAAACATTCATATATTTTAGCCGATCCAATTCCCGATGAACCCAATGAGGAAGATGAAGAGGCCTGCAATATTTGGGTGAAATACACTGAGGATTCGGTCCAAGTGTCTTGCCTCATGTTGCCAAGTATTACTCCGGATCTCCAAAAGGAGTACGAACATCACGGAGCATACTGTTGGACCAAAAGAACCAATAAGCCAGATCAGAAAAACCTTTAAGTGCCACAAGACATCACAACAACTGCTGAAGACTTGATCAGCTGTTTGACAAAGTCTGAAGATCAACAGCTGATGACTAAAGTACTGAAGACTTCAACAGATGATGACTAAAGTACCGAAGACTTCATCAGCTGAAGACCAAATTACCGAAGACCATTAGCTGAAGTACAAAGACAGAAGTACAAAGACTGAAGACATCAGCTAATGTAAACAACTGAAGACATCAGCTGATGACAACAATTGAAGTTCAAGTCTGAAGTCCATGTACTGAAGCCTTCAGAGTTTGTCACAAAAGCTGAGGAAGTATTCTTCAGTTGTTTTGATGGTTTCCTTTCAGTCTTTTCTTTTCAGTAGTTTTCTTTTGTATTTCAGTACTTGTAAAACGACTGAAGAGCATGTTCTTCAGTCGTTGTAGTTTCAGTAGTT
>BJCN01207610.1:0-11763 GCA_018326445.1 Flaveria brownii
TTTAAGACTACAACTTAACCTGTTTTTATTTTTAAATATTTTGGTGTAAACTTTTTGCTGAAACGATCTGTATTTTGTGAGGTACAATAAGTTAATGCGTATATACAAGTCGTCATGTAGAACTTATTTATCTGTTGTTTTAAGTTTTAGCTTAGAAAAAAACATAATAAACTTTTGTAAAACTACTACAAGAATAATAAAATATTAAATGCACGTGTCAAATGTAAAATGTCGTCCCGCTGCATTGCGCGGGTACCCTTCTAGTATATATATATACTAGTGAGTGAAACCCGCGTGATACGACAGGGGTATAAGTATTTTTAGGTCTGTGTCTTTAGCTTACTCTCCCTTATTATGTAACTCTCATTTTGTTTTTTATTTGATTAATGTGGGATATCAAAGATATTTATATTACTATATGGATGAGCAGACTTGTACATAACAAGTTGTTTATGCATAATCATTTATACCAAATGTAATAAAATTATTTTTAAGTGTCTTAGAAATGGATTAAAATTACAATATTATCCAAAAAGTTGTATTATATAGTAGTACTAGCTTTAATAAACCGATATACTAAAACATGATATCAGTGGAATTACGTATGAGTAATAACTATAAGTAATAAAACAATAATATGAACTATTTAAATTTTAAAACGATATACTATTTAAATTTTTTTATTTTTTTCAAAGATAAATTATAAAACGATAATACACGAGTTGAACAAATAAATATTAAATAGAATAATAATTATTATTAATTATAAGACGATATACTAAAACATGATATCATTGGAATTACGTATGAGTAATAACTATAAGTAATAAAATAATAATATGAACTATTTAAATTTTTATATTTTTTTCAAAGATTTATTAAATATTTTACTTCAAAGTAACGTTTTAAAAAACTATTTTTAAAAATGTCCTTACTATAACTTCATATTTTATTTATTTTTGTTTATAAAAACTTTACTTTAGATATCAATTTTAAAATATTACGTAAAAATAGTTTGATTTTTTAGAAACAAAAGTTCTTTTTATAAAAACTATTTCTATAGAAATATCATTAATAAAAAGCTCTTTCTTAATTTATTAAAAAACTAACTATAATATAAAAATAAATAAAAAATATTATTAGTAATTAATATATTTATTTAATAGGAGAGAGAAGCGGGAAAATTTTAATAGAAATGAATGTGATGCTGACACGTATCGCCCTCATTTACCCTTTTATTAGAGTAAAAGATAAACATAGATAGATTAAGTTAACATTAAATATAATAGTCATACTTTAAATTTAATTAGAAAATGATGAATGACAACTATTTAAAGCTTAAAAGATGTATAATAGAAATAAATCTTATGATATTTCACATTAAAACTTGTAACTTTTCATATGACATCTTAAAATTGATGTAAAATTACAAATCTAGTTATATTACTTTATTATATAGTAGTGTAGATATAATAGGTTATGTTCAAATTAAACAATTCAACCTATCAACTTTAAATTCGACAACCCATGAGCCTCTCAAGCTAACATAATTAACACTCCTAGGTAGGATTATGGTATCTTAAGTTGTTGTATGAATTTATTAAAATTTCTTTGAACGGCATGAATTTAATTACATTTTTCTGAACTGCATGAATTAAATATTACATGATTATGATATCTTAAGTCGTTGACAATTAATGAGGTTAATGTATTTATGGACAAGTTGATAGGTGATATGTTAGTTAGGGTTCATATTTAATTAGACAAGTGTTGATACCATAAAGGCTTGGTCTGAATTTTATATCAGTAAATTTTATATTTTCCTAACATGTATCAACTATAAATCAATAATTCCACCAAAACCAAAGCATATATTATATCATTTACTATTTATGTTTTATCAATAATTATATAATGGGACTTACACGTACCGGCCGTGTTACCAATTTACTGATTTAAGAATTGAACTAAAATGGTTTGAACAACCAACTAAAATGGATATTTGGCAATAACATATTATAATTTAAGGATGATAGCCTTGCAAATTCTTGGGTAATTTTCGTATAAGGAAACAAATTAGAGAAAAGTACCAAAAATTTTCATCATCACACAAACTATTAGTGTCCCAATCACATGGTGCAAAGTTCTTGTTTGTTTGTTTTCTTTTCATGTATCTTTTGGATTGATACATTTATGAAATTCTGTCTTTTCTAAATGTATCATTCTTTGTAACTTTCATGTTAATTTTACTCTTTTCTTTTTCCAACTACTTCTAAATTTCCTTGCAACTTTCAAGTATTATACATATAGTATAAGCATTTGTATGTGCTGTATTTTAAACTTAGAGGGAGATAGAATGTGGTATATAATCATCTTTATATATTTATTAAAACAATATGTCAATATGTACCTTTTTTATACATAAACTTATACGTATAGACTGTTACAGACCCATGTTTGCTTTCAACCGTAAATGAGTTTTTGTTGCTTGAACGTATCTTAACTCGACATCTAATTTTTGAACTCATGTCGTGTTGAGTCGTATAAATATAATTAACTTACGGTTGCAGCCAGTAAAATTAAGAGCTGCAATGACGTTTTTGAGGTAAATCATGAGTCATGATTATAAACTCATAATGCACATCCAATAAGCATATATATAAAGATAACTGAAGTATTTAATGGACTTCATGAATATTCTTTTGTTTTTCACTTTTTTTTTTCAAATGTAGTTTATATATTAATCTTTTCTATGTAGTTTATAAATCTCAAACGTCGGCGTCCAAAAATCTGAAAGCTCAATCGGGAAATCGTAATTTATGTTACTTACAAAAAAAAAAAAAAAAAAACCAAGAGGCAGATTCACATGTCACACTTTATACTAGGTCTTCTTTTTTTTTACCAAAAAATATATATTTTTTTTAAAATCCTACATTGTGCATTTATAAGTTTGATAACTCGTGCATGGGAGAATCCTTGACATGCTTAATTTTGATAATGCCGATTTCGAATTTTAATGCGAGTATAATCACATTGAAAAATGGGTTGAAATGGTTATATGTTTACGGAAATCAAAAATGTTGGTCGTGGTTTAGCGCTTCAATTACGACATTGTTATATTCAAGACAAGCATTACCACAATATATTATTATTAAACAGTTAAGATGGTCCAATTTTTATGGGTGAAATAGTAAATTAAAAAGATTCATGATCGATAAACCGTAAACGCCAACATTTTTTTTTTCTTCTTCTTCTCATTAAAGTATCAAAACATGAAAGAAACTAAACTATTCATTAATGTATAATATATAACATTAATGACATGTTTCGAATACTAATATCGTGTGTAAATAGCTTGAACATGAACTTTAGTACATTATATAACCACTTTTAAACAATGGGTTGCCAAAAAATCATAAATATTGGCAGTTAACTAAGGTTATAACCATATTCGTGTTCTCTTTTTTATCGTGTGTATGTATATACATACATTGTTATACGATTATTGTAGTTTTTTACTTAAAAATGATTTTGTATATATATGTTAATACGTGGTTCACTTTGGAAAAACTCATTGAAGACTGGTAGGTTCTAAGATAATGTATAGATTTTCATATTTGATAACAAATATTGTGTATTTCATATAATTTTAAGACGATTCAATCCTTAAGCGATTTTTGGTTTTTTGAGAAATTATGTGATCATATGATGAATGAAATATAAAAGAAGTTAATGACGTTTAATAAGAAAGATATTATACATCATAATTGAAACAATATAGATTACTATCAAATACTTTTAAACAAAATATAGTAATTTAAAACCATTAAATACTTGTGAAAATGATCGTTTATGATTATGAATTAGTAAAATAAATTTATATTAAAAAAATATAAACCATCTTTAAAAGTAAAAACAGAAGACCGTTTAAGATATAATTAATTTTAAGCACATAACTGTAAGAATATTGTGACACTATCTTCGATGAAGAATTCGTGAAGATCCTTGAACTGAATCTGAAGAAAAAGATGACGAGAAGACGTGGTGCATGAGAAAATACACAGTGAGAAATCCGACTCCATACGTAGCATTGGGTTGGTTCTATGAGTGTAGAAGAAGGAAAGAAAGAAGAGATAACAAACGTCTATGACAATTCAGACGTAAAAAAAGGGTAATAACCCTCTACCTTGCAACACAAATCATTTATGATGGTTGCTCGACCAAAATTTTCTCTTCCATCCACTCTTTCTAACAAATATTAACACAACCATACAAGTTCTTATTACAGTTTTTATGTCTTTGTACTTAAACTTTGTTATGTATTAAACGAACGTCATAAAATTTTTACAATAAATAAGAAAGTCATAAGAATAAAATAGAAAATAATATAAAATTGCTAGACAAAGTCTTAAACATTTAATAAAATAAAAAAAAAATAAATGCCAGCAATGAAATACAAGGATGAAAGCTTTGTCTGAGGTCAAAGCTGGCACCTGTTTTACATTTAAACCCCCCCTCTCTCCCTCTCTAACACACATACCCCCTTCATTCATCTCTCTTTCTCTCACACTCACACACACCACAACACACACACACACATCTTCTTCATCTCTGCAAAATGAAGAGTGGAATCACATTTGATTCTTAACTTCATCACATCATATAATCACATCAACACCAATAACAATGGTTACATCACCTTTTCATGGAGGCATTGAGAAGAAGTACTGGTGGCTCACCAACAAAAAGGTACACATTTCAATTTTAAATCATCATGAACCATCATGAAATTGATCCGTATGCATTGATTCGTCATTGATACGTGTTCTGTTGATGCAATTTCAGATCGTTGATATGTACGTCAAGGATGCGAGATCGTTAATCGCATCTCAAGACCAGAGTAACATCGCATCCGCCATTAATTTACTCGATGCTGCACTTGTTTTGTCACCGAAGTTTGAGATCGCTATGGAGCTGAAAGCTGCATCTCTTCTTCATCTCAGAAGATTCAACGAAGTTGCGGATATGCTTCAGGATTACATCCCGAGCCTGAAGCTATCGTCCGACGATTCATCGGCGTCGTCGTCATCGTCGTCGTCTTCTTCGTCGGATAACATCTCGCAATCGCTCGCTAGAGAACGTGTGAAGCTTCTGTCCGCCGGAGACAGCTCGTCGGATCGATCGGAGCAATCGTTCAAATGCTTCTCCGTCTCCGATTTGAAGAAGAGAGTCATCGCTAGCTTCGTTAAAAATCGCGAGAGAGAAGGTCAATGGAGGTATGTGTTCATTACCTAATTACTGTAATATTGTTCATATTGCTCATGATTCATTGTTTAGGTTACAAATTAAACAGTTGTTCATTGATAATTGCTCAATCGATACGGAATAATCATGCATTCTGTTGCGATTTCTGATCGATTGTTCAATGTTCATGATTTAACAAATTGTTCAATCGGATGAATAATCATAAATTCTGTTGCGATTTCTGATCGATTGTTTACGAATGATTTAGGTATTTGATCCTAGGGCAAGCATGTTGTCACCTAGGGTTAATGGAAGACGCAATGGCTCTTCTCCAAACCGGAAAACGCCTCGCCTCCGCCGCGTTCCGCCGCGAGAGCATCTGCTGGTCCGACGACAGCTTCACCTCCTCCGGCGAAACCCTCACCTTCACCACCACCAACCACCCCCAAACGCCACCACCAACCGACTCCGAAAGCATATGCCACCTCCTCAGCCACATCAAACTCCTCCTCCGTCGCAAGACCGCCGCGATCGCCGCCATGGAAGCCGGCCTCTACACCGAATCCATCCGCCACTTCTCAAAAATCGTCGACGGCCGCCGCTCCGCTCCGCCACCGTTCCTCGCCGACTGCTATCTCCGCCGCGCCTCCGCCTACCACTCCTCCGGCAGACTAGCGGAAGCCATTGCAGACTGCAACCGAACCCTCGCCCTAGATCCATCCTCCATCGAAGCCCTAACCACCAGAGCTTCAGTCTACAAATCCATCAATTGCCTCACCGATTCACTTCACGATCTCGAACACCTCAAACTCCTCTACAACTCAATCCTCCGTGACCGGAGACTCCCCGGTCCGGCGTGGAAACCACAAACCATCAGATACCATGAAATCCCAGGCAAACTCTGCTCAATCTCAACCCAAATTCAACAACTCAAACAACGAGTTGCATCAGGTGAAATCAGCAACGTCGATTACCACTCGTTAATGGGGTTACGAAGAGGTTGTTCACGATCAGAGCTTGAAAGATCGTATCTCCTCCTCACCCTCCGTCACAAGCCTGATAAATCCACCAATTTCATCGATCGTTGTGAGTTTTCCGACGAACGTGACGTCGATTCGGTTAAAGATCGAGCTAGAATGTCGTCGTTATCCCTCTACAGATTGATTCAACGGGGGTACACAAAGCTTGTGAAAACTGTTGCAGATGATGAAGCGTGTGAGAAACAGAGGAAGAAAGCTTCAGCTGCATTGCTGCAGCATGCGATCAAACACGATGAACATGTTCAACAATCGTCGAAATCTCGAGTTCAAGTGGAGAAGAAGAATGCGTTTCAAGGGGTGTTTTGTAGAGATCTTGCGGTTGTGGGGAATTTGTTGTCGCAAACGGGGTTTAATCGTCCGATTCAGGTGAAATATGAAGGTTTAAGTTGTTAGATTGTTAATAACTTGATGTTCATCGGAAAATCAAGATTCCGGCAAGGGGTATGTACAAATTCAATTTTGTCAGCAGTGGTTTCTATTTTCTATGTTGTTTATCATTTTACTCTCTATTTTGTTGTTAATTTGGTGTCGTACGTGTACAAAGTTAAATATTTCAGTGGTAGAAATTTATCATCATCCCCATGATCAAACAGTAGCACACATCAATCAAATGTCATGGAAACAGGATTCACAGTTTTCACTTTTTCCATGCAAAACTTACGTTTCATTTTTGCCTTCAAATTTGAGATCCGAATTGATCTATATTGGACCTAGTATCCAAGAACAGAGGTTAAAGTAGACTATTAATTGAATGACTTTGTGAGTATATGCTATTGAATCAAACGAATAGTACATGCAATTGAATCAAACGAGCATGAACGTGAGCTTATAGCATAGGAGTACAAAAAAACCGGTTCGAAAAAAAAACCGGTCAAAAAACTGGGAAAAAAACCCAATCCGATATGAACCACCGGTTTGTATATCAGTTTGTATATCAGTTTGGTTGCCCCACAATGAAAACCGTTTTGCGAATCGGTTTAAAAATTAAAAATTGACAAGTTCAAGTATTCAGTGAATCAAATTGGTTTATAACCTGAACCAGTTTGAAAAAAAACGATTTGTACACCTCCACCTTATAGTCACACTAGCAAATTTTGTTTGTTTTCTTTTAAAAAATGAATATATTTATGTTTGTTTATGTTTATTCGTTAATAGTATAAACAAAAATAAACATAAAACACTTTAACTAGGAAATTGTTTTACACTTGTTATACATGTGACTTCAATGTCACAAAACTAATAACATACCTCTCGCTCGGTTAATTCATTAAACTAATGAACATACCCGAACACAAACAAAATTAACAAAGTACTAACTAAAAGTAAACAATAATATTCAAAGTGAAGTCATGATATGATATTTACATGATTCACCAATCTATTACATTTAAAAACTAATCAATCCAAATACAAGATTCAAAAATTAATCTAAGTACAAGTTTTAAAAACCAACATAAACACGTTACATTATATTAGTATAAACCTATAATATAATTTATAAAAAGCATGAGAAAAAAGAAATGAAATAAATGAGAAGATGGTGTAGGTGAAATGAATTGAATGCAATCACCCCGGAAAGTGTGTGAATGGAAGTGGATAGGCAGAGAGCAGAGTTTTTGGTTCGAGATGTGTGTCTTGATGTGGGTGGGTGGGTGGGTGGGTGTGGGTACGAATGAATGATTTCCCCTTTTCAGCCTTATCCACTTTTTGTTTTTGTTTCTAACTTTCTATTTCATGCATGCCTTTGATTGATTACATATGGTAGATCAAAGAGTATTTATAGATTATTTGCTTTTATGTTACAACTTTAAAGGTTTTGTATCATTTTTGTTAACATGTTGTCATGTTGTTCGTTAAGGTTATCGCGTGTGTTGTATACGAGGGACATGTTTTTTTGATCATTTTAGGACATGCGGCAATTCCATTGCATGCTTGCGTTAAGATAACATTGCTTGCCCTTTTTCTCGTGGGATTAATTGTCGTTTAGGCTGAAATGATGAAAATGTCCTTTATGTGTGAAACGAGTGAGGTTTAACGATGAATACATCCTTTATGTACGGAACAATGGACAGACATGGCAATTGTCGTGTAATTATAAAACACATATTATCTCAGATAACTAAAGTCGAAATTGCATGGGAATAAAAGAAAACGTAAACGGAAACCTTACAAAAACTTATTTTTAGGAAGAGGATATTTGTGTATTATTCTTGACTAAATGATGATTTCGGTTTCGATGTTCGCATGGGAGCAACGATGGGGGTCGAGTAATCCTTCAAACACTGGATTTCGTCGGGTTTTTCTTATAAACATTATGTTTTCTAAAAAAGTAATTGAGTTAGATATTTTAGTTGTAGTTGGTAAAAAAATCCTTTCACAATGACCTCTTATGATAGTCCCTCACATGTGAGGGATCTAAATTTTTTTTCCTTAATTGTGTTAAAAGGGATCCAAGTAGCCATTTCATTAAGTTAATTTGGAACAAAATTACACAACAAGATCAAACGATTTAATTACTCTAAAGAATATCATTAATCATGAATCATGATTAATAATCATGTTACCATGTGGGGAAAACTTTCAACTACTTTTCCTTTAATAATTATTACATACCAATGCATCCGTACATTTGTTTTTATATTCTTTTAATGCTATGAAACAAATTCAAAAAATTTGATGCTTTTCACCATGGTACGTGTTAGTACAATTGGAAACACTCAAAACAATTAAAATGAACTTATAATAAGATTTTTATAGTTTTTTTTTTCAAATGACAATTAAATAATTGTTATCAGATTAACTACCATTCACACACATGTTTATTTAAAAAACTAAAAATATGTTTAGCATCACATAATGTTTTAGTAAGTAATTATTTCTTTAAACAAAATAGTAACAAATATATATTTTCTATTTCTTTCCCAATCCCTCTTCTTGATTGTATTTCAACTCTTCAAAATTGTTATGATTCACTTTTAGACGATCATTTTCTCAAATCAACATGTAACTGTGCATGTGCACACAATGTTGAAATAAATCTTAACTTGTAAAGTATAAAAAATAGACCATTGCATATCGCATACATAGGCTCATAAAATGTATACTACTGCATTTCACAATAAATTCAATTGCAAATTACATGTATTGCAGTATGCACAATAAAATAATTATACTTTCACAAAATATTAATTTTTTTATACTTAGAAACAGTTTTTTTGTTCAAGAATATGAGTGTATGGACATATATAAATACAATATTTAAAAGAGAAATGGTGTGTTTTTTTAATTGATATTGTGTATTGTTTGGTTAAATCAATGAGTGTACAAATATTCCTTTGGTTGTGTCGTGTTGTGGTTTGGGGATGCTAAATATAATATAGTGAAAACCAAAAAAAATTACTTCAAAGTTTTAACTTCACTCATTGGGTTCACTGTATACAAACACCCAAGTGACATGACATCTGCTAATTTGAACTTACTTTTACTCCTAGTAAAATGTGCTATTTTTTAATTACCCACCACACTAATCACTTCTTTATTGTTATAAAAAAACAACACATACACAAACTCGTTTTCTTAATATTTAAAATGGTTTCTAATCTAAAAAGTATGTAAATATGAACAGTAAAGGGTGGATTTTTGGTTTAAATATAAAATCATAGTTTTTTTTGTTTTAAAAGTTATATCTGTTTAAAGTTGATACAATTTACTACATTTTCTTTTTGTTGTAACTCATTCATATACGGATGGGATTATATGATTGATAAGTTATCATCAAAACCGAAATCAATATCCTTACTTAAGAAGGAAAACAAATGGTATGCGTTGTCGCATGACACTAACATCTAGATATAGATCAAACAAACAAACAAACATATCTAGTATGTTTCACTGAAAGTAGGGTCTGTGAGGGGTAGGTGATGGTCAGTCTTTCCTATATCTAGATATAAATCGAGACATAGAAATGGTACCCTTAATTTGGACCCCTGTGATGGGTTTGACCCTTTTCTAACTGACCCTTAGGGTTCCGTTGACTCCTTTACTTATCCTTAGGCGTGTGACACGACATCACTACTAAGACCACTTCGAATAAGAATTTCACTCCTCGCATGATCTTTGTAGCAAGAAGACACTAATATATTTCATAAAGAAGATTATGATATTTTGATTTTCGACTAAATCGTTTCCTGCAGTAACTAATGCACTATATGATCATGATTATGGTGTATAAGTTGTATTTGTTTCACAACATCATTGGCTTAAACAATATCTTAGTTATGGGCCTTTTGACATGTACACACTACACAGTGTACACAAAGATTGCTAATTGGGCTGAAAAATTCTATGGGCTATAAGCCTATAAATTCCACACATTAGACCAGACGGCCCACACCCACTTACCAAAAGCCCAACTTATAAACCGAAGATGTTTTCCAATTAATTTATAAATTATAAATATAAATATATTATGTTTTAAGAACAAAAATAGTATATGACCCACCGCAACCGCACGTTGTGGCAGCGGTTGTTTAACTATAAAAAAGTTTGGCGTCAAAACGTTAATAAAAATGAGTATGTCAAATCCTCACATGTTATAACTTGCTTCGCGCGTTGCGGTGTAAGTAGAATTCACCGACTACGTTCTCACGCATTATCACGTAAACATACTCAGTTTTAAATACAAATCTATGTTAAAGTTAAAAAATATACAAAATCGTAAATTTGCGATAAAATAAAAAATTCTATGTAAAAACAAAACCATTTCGTAAAATAACATTGAAACGTCAAAAAAGAAAAAAAAATGTAATAAGAACCAACACCGAAAAGAATCTTTAATGTTGACAAAGTTATATTAACAATCAAACCGTTAAAAATTGCATCGAATTGATAAATTTGTTAAGAAATCTGTAACAAAGAAAATGAATTTGTTAGAAAATCAAATATGTAGAGAGAAAGGGCAAAATAACTAAAAAGAGAAAAAAGTAATACTCACAAGACTTGAACTTGGGTTGCGTCTCTTAAGACATAGTGCTTCAACCATCAAACTAAAACAAATGATTTGTTATGTTGTCACTCATAGGTCATGTGGCATAACCCTATTGGACATCAACCTTGGTTTTTAAATAGTATTATAATATAATGACATTTATTAGTATATGTAAATTTAATCTACGGTTTCAATGTGATAATATCATATCACCATAACTACGAAAAGATAGTGAACTACTACTGAAGTCTTAGCCTTACATCCATAAAACAAAATAGACGCCGGCTCAATGTTTTTTGAGGCCTCAAGCGAATTGAAATTTTAAGGCTCTTTTTCAAAAAACTTATTTATATAAATCATACATTTTTATCTATAGTAAATAAGTCGCTATGGTATACTCTTAAATCTTGGACATCAATTCTTTCAATGTTTGCTTTTATCAAATGACATGGTAGTTAAAAATAATAATAAGAAAATAAATCAAGAACATAC
>BJCN01207805.1:1355-12551 GCA_018326445.1 Flaveria brownii
ATAAAAAAATTTTGTGTTAAAAAAAAAACTTATATACATGTGAATAAACAAAAACAAACGTTTCTCAAACTCGGGGGGTGGTAATGATAATTACCGAATAATAAATCAAAATAAACTTTTATTACAAGTTCCAACCTACATCACACATCGCAGTATCGGCTGTCGGACTTCTAACTCCGGCGACTCTCTCTCTCTCACACACACACTGAGATCTAATATAATAATATTATTTATATTCACACATATCTGCAACTTGCCTATAATCATCAACACACCCAACAGTGATCCATATATATTCCTTCCTTCATCCTTTGAAAATTAACACAATGAATTTACAGCACCTAGGGTTTTCACTTTTCATGGAATCACGCACCTGAAATCGTGTTGTATCTCATCGGAAAATGAAGTCGACCGCCGGCGAACTCATTCGCCGGAAAAAGTTACTGAAGCAGGTGCTGCTAGGGCTAATCGTGTTACTCGGTTTGATTTGTTTGTACAATGGTGCGACATTCGCCCCTACGTTGCCGAGAGTCGAAGAGGTTATTGCGCTTGACGACGGTACGGATCCGGTCATCGGAAGTTTTGTACCGAAGCGTGATTATTTCGATGAGTTGTTTGAAGATCAGGAGCAGAATCCTGAAGTTCCCAAAAGCTTACCTGTAAGTCGTTATTGGACGGTTTAGGGTTGTTTGAAACTGATTAAATGATTAGGTTTGTTTAATTTGTTTGATTACTGGTGGTTTTGATGAAGGTTTGTGATATGAGGTACTCGGAGTTGATACCTTGTTTGGATAGACATCTTATCTACCAGATGAAGATGAAGCTTAATCTGACATTAATGGAGCATTATGAACGACATTGTCCACCTGCAACTAGGAGATATAATTGCCTTATTCCTCCTCCGGTCGGATACAAGGTTAGTTTACAATTCAGATGTTAATTTTGCAATTAGGTGAACAGACAGTAGGTGTGAATGATAATTGGTGTTGTATCCAGATCCCTATTAGGTGGCCAGAAAGCAGGGATGAGGTTTGGAAGGCAAACATACCCCATACTCATCTTGCACAGGAGAAATCGGATCAAAACTGGATGACGGTGGTTGGGGAAAAGATCAGATTTCCTGGTGGAGGAACCCATTTTCATTATGGTGCTGATAAGTACATAACTTCGATTGCTTCGGTAGGTCATCTTGATATCTTTGATTACTATTTAAGTTATAGTTTAAAGAATTAGTGCACACTCTTGTTTGATTACACTTTTGTTTGATTAACTTGCATAACCATCATGATGATATAGATGCTCAAGTTTCCTGGTGATAAACTCAACAATGGAGGAAATATCAGAACTGTTCTTGATGTGGGTTGTGGGGTTGCAAGTTTTGGGGCTTATCTTTTACCCTTAGGTATCATAGCTATGTCTCTTGCACCAAATGATGTGCATCAAAATCAAATTCAGTTTGCGCTTGAGCGTGGGATTCCGTCAACATTAGGAGTCTTGGGTACCAAAAGACTGCCTTACCCAAGTAGATCGTTTGAGTTGGCTCATTGTTCGCGTTGTAGGATAGATTGGCTCCAGAGGGATGGGATTCTGCTTTTAGAATTAGATAGATTGCTTAGACCAGGAGGTTATTTTGTGTATTCTTCACCAGAAGCATATGCACATGATGATGAGAATAGAAGAATTTGGAATGCTATGCATGATCTATTGAAAAGGATGTGTTGGAGAGTTGTTTCAAGGAGAGATCAGACGGTTATATGGGCTAAATCACAAAGTAATAGCTGTTCCCTAAAAAGAGACCCGGGAACCACCCCGCCTCTGTGCAGTGCAGATAGTGATCCAGATGTCAGCTGGAATGTGCAGATGAGAGCATGCATTACTGCATACTCTACAAGTAAGTGGTGTCTAATTGTATAATTTCTGCAGTTGTATATATATATATCCTGTTTTTAATACCTTTTATTTTGGTAATACAGAGATGCACAAGGGAAAAGGTAGTGGACTTCAACCATGGCCGAGTAGGCTTAGTGCACCACCTCCTCGCCTTGATGAAATTGGTGTTAGTGCCGATCAGTTTCAAGAAGACACTGTAAGCATCTAAATTATCTAATTTACTGAAGAAATTGTTGTTGGTTGTTTACTGATAGTTAAGTGTTACATAATTGTCATGATGTGATGCAGAACACATGGTATCAGAGAGTGACCGACTATTGGAAGCAGATGAGATCAGTGATACAGAAAGATTCGATTAGAAATGTGATGGATATGAACTCAAATCTTGGTGGATTTGCTGCTGCTCTCAAGGATAAAGATGTTTGGGTGATGAATGTTGCTCCAGTTAACGCGTCTTCGAAATTGAAGATTATTTATGACCGTGGATTAATTGGAACAGTTCACGATTGGTTTGCACTTTCTTTATAAAACATTTAACAACTTTTCATTTTTCAACTATATCTTAAAAAATCACAACCCTGGAAGATTCTAACGGGATTGTGTGCTTGCAGGTGTGAATCTTTTTCAACATATCCACGCACTTACGACCTGCTTCACGCATGGTCGGTCTTCTCAGAGATTGATGATCGTGGCTGCAGCGTGGAAGATTTACTAATTGAGATGGATCGTATGTTAAGGCCCGAAGGGTTTGTTATCATAAGAGACAAGTCAACTATTGTTGACCACATCAGAAAGTTCTTGACTGCCTTAAGATGGGATGGATATTCGTTGGAGGTAGAACCGAAAACCGATGCTCTATCTCTTAGTGATGAAAGGGTTGTCATTGCTAGAAAGCAACTATGGGGAGATGATAATGATGATGAAGAGGAGGCTGCAAGATTTTGAATCTTTATTTTTTTCAATCAGGTAACTAGAGTTCTCTACTCTTTTTTCATAGATGGATTCTAAATACATTATGAAATTTATTTTAAGGATATTTTGGATAAATCGAGGAAGATGGCGATGCAGATTGCAGAAGGTATATTAGACATATTTTCTTTTTAATATATTTTTATCAAGGTGTAAGATTTTGTAAATCTATCTAGCATTTGAGTAAAGAAGGGACACAAGCAGCATAGATGGATGTATTGGACAATTTCATAACTATTTATATCTTATTTATCATTCACTTGTAGAAGCTCTAGAGTTTTAATCCTCTTCATGTAATGAACAATTTCATATGTATGGGGAATCTTATGTTATTGTTATAATCTAGAACATATTCTGCTAACTTGTTTGAGGAACCAGGGCGGGTATGGTTTAAGTGTCACCAAACCTATAACTAGTGTTTCAGTTTTCTAATTATTAAAGCCGATTGGTTTCGGCTAAATATTGGTGGTTAATTCAGTAAGTGAAAAACCTATAACTAATGTTTCAGTTTTATAATTTTCATTTTTCGAAGCCCACTGGTTTCAGTTAATTATGGTTTGGTTAATTTAGTTAGTAAAAAACTATAATTAATGTTTCAGTCTTTTAATTTTCGTAGCTGATTGGTTTTGGCTAAATATGGTTTGGTTAATACAGGTAAAGAAAAACCGATGACTAATGCTTCAGTCTTTTAAATTCAAAGCTGATATGTTTCAGCTAAATATGGTCTGGTTAATCCAATTAGTAAAAAGATGTTTTGATTAATTTATCGTTTCACCACCAGTTCTAGACATCAAGAACCATAGATTTAAAATACTTAAGTTAATAAAATTCAATTATATACCAGGTTGAATAAAACACAACAAACATGTTAGTTTTTAAAAATGAGCAAGCGGTATGTTAACTAAAAAGGAATGTAACAAATCCAGTACAATATGTAATAACTTATTAAAGACATATATGTTGATTTTTAAGGCTATTCACTTGCAACATCTCAATTGGTTTGATTATTTCTTAACTCACACCTACCCAAAGGCCAAAACTGAACTAACACGACCCAATACAGACCTGCCCTTAAATAACAAAAAAACGTTGAAAACATAAACCTAAAACAACTTCATTAATTCTAGAAAACATGTAAAAAGAAAAGAAAGCATTTGGTTTTGGTTTATATTACATGAAACATGAAAAAAAGGTTTAAATACAACCTCAGGGTAACTATGTAACTTCATGATTAGCAAATTTTATGGGATCAATCTCGTTTTTGTTTCACTGGCGATGCCCTTCAGGGAGAGTAACTACCTTGTGGAAGGGCACGTGTCGTTGAGGCAAAGATCCATCTTCCTCGTCGTCATCAAATTCAAGAACATAACTGCCAAATTAAAACCGATTTAAGAGTTGAGTAAAAAACAAAAATAAAAATGGTATGAAATTTGACTTTCATGGTCAAACAAGTCATTTCTCAAACAAAGGTCAATTAAAAACAAATTGTTTGTTGTTATTGTAAGTTCTTTTAGAAAATAACAACCAAACCAATAGAAACCAATTAAAGAGTCAATTTCCATTCTCAAGATTGATTTCCTTGACCATAAAAGTTGATACATCACCATTTGTTTTATTTGGAATATGGTGGTTTTAAACGTGTTTAAAACAACCATCGCAGTGCTTGCTGCACAAATTTTGTGCGGCAAGTCAATCATAACAATTTATCACACTTTCTCCCTTCTAACAAAATCCACAATTATCTATCATTACAAATACAAAATCTTCCTTTAAGTGACGTTCAATTCAAAACTGCAACGTTTACACTTTTAGATTGATTGCAAGTTATTACCACTTGGCACTATTTGCTATGGGTGGGTCGGGTAATAGATCAAAAGTCAAAACAGGTCATTTTTAAGTACATGCCGGGTTGGGTAAAACAATGCTTCTTTTGTCAATTTTTTAAAAAAACTATATAAATAACTATGCACTAAATATATCATTCTGAATCTTTGCATAAGACAATTTAGGAGGCCATATTGAAGATATACTTTGTGCTTCAACTCATTTGATTGTTCCCCTACATCGCATATCTTTCATAGGTAATTTCATAGGACAAATGAGTTTAAACTTACTCGTCAGTTTTCCTCTGTAGATTTTCACATTAGGTCCAGAAACAACAGCAACAGCAGCAGGAGAATGACAAATACATTAGTTACATGTCATTGGCATAATGGCATCATAAAAGAAGCTGAAATGTTAAGTGACAATAAAAAGGTGTATGGAGTAAAATTACCTTGCGAGTATTCACAACAGTTGCTTTATACAGAGCAGTGGTTCCAGGATAAACTGCCAACACATGTTTTCCAGGATGGAAATCTTGAGCAGTAGATGGATCATTTCGTTTTGGGAATGGAATAATATGGGACATAGGCAGCTTATACTTCCTAAAATCATTTAAAAAAACATCTTGAGCTAAAAAATAGAAAAATTGATCTAAGCATAATTCAAAAGGTGTCAAGTTTGAATTTCCACAATCAAAAATGGAGTCTAGTTGCATGTGCCAAAATGAGAGGATGAGGCGGTTTGGTTAACAGATTAAACTTGAAGAAGATTTTAATGTCTGGCTGGCTGCTTTTAGCTTAATATTTATAATTTGACACATTTGACCAGTCAAAAGTTGAAATAGTATAGACCAATTTTCAGATAAACAGTTTCAAATTGTCCCCACTAATGCTAAACCTAGTTTAGGACATTAAATCATAAACACCATATACCTCTGGCCAGCTGGTTCTTCATCATCACCTGGTTCCTCATCAAGAACTTCAAATCTGCATAATGTCACAAATCATAGACATTCAACAGATACTACAGAAAACATCAAAAGTCACATAATAAACTCCCATATATGCATTCAAATCTTTCAACATACGAAATGTGTTTCAAGTTACCATCAGTTGAAGAATTTATACAAGTTTCTTTTTCGGCTTGTATTTTAAGAGCATTATCAGATCATGATCTAATAAGCCAACATGCAATGTACCTAACATGCTATTCTTTTTAACTTCAGTGCAATTACCAATGTGTAAACAGAAGATATAATTAACAGATTAAGCAATTTCATCGTAGCACAATGAGAGTTCCATAATCAACATATTGCTTATAATTTTTACTGAATGCTGATACACCAATTATCAACAAACAGCATGCATGTTACTCCAAATTGAATAAAGACTGAATCTGAAATATACATACTCTCGTGTTTCCCTATCAAAGTGAATTACTTTGACAATGAACCACTCATCTTTGTCAGCATCCTCCTGAGTTACCCTAGCGGCAACCTGACAAAGTTATATTTACATGCCACATTCATCATACATTCAAGCATAATAAAATAAGAAAGGACGCTAATAAAAATCATCTCTAAAAAATAATTGAAAATATAAAATTGTAAAAAGTGTGAAATTACTTGTTCCCCCTTTAAGCTTGCAAGATAATCAAGGTGGTTCCGAAGAGAAGGAGAGACCCTTGGTACATCTGGATCAGCTTTCATTCTTTTCTTCTTCTGATCATTACCTTCTGCGGTATAAAAAAACTCATAAAGCTTTTGGTAGAGTATACAAATATTATGAAGGTTGTCAAGGATAATTATAAACAAAAGAAGAAAGGAACAGGGTTGTCAAAATATCTCTGATCAATGAAGATCTTATACAATTGAATATGATTATCAAACTGATAACTGTGATAGACACGCAATTATATTAAACAAAGACAAGAAGGGAAGAAAATGTTTTATCATGCATATTCTCACCCATCCTTCTCCTCTGTTGGCCAGTAGGCCCAGAAGGTATCAAAGCATCCAACTGACTTAACAACTGACTGGAAACACTGCACCCAAAATTAAATAAAAATGGTAAGAACTGCTGTTGAGGAAAAAAAATATAATGAAAAAACAGTTTAAGGATAGACATACGCTACTTCATTTTCTGAAAGTTCTTTTGCTCGGATGTAGAGCGTTTTAAGCTTTGAAAGCGAAGTATCACCAGGCTTTTCCACCACCTCAGGAGCTGCATGGTAAGAGAATTACAATTAGAATATTATTCAACTAAGAACACAGATTTTTAGATATAACATACTTCAAAATGTTATAGACACTACAATGTAAATTAGACGATTATAATGATACGCAGTGGCTATTTTGTAAAACTACATGATGGACCTTTCTATGTAGCTTCTACTATGAGTGGGATCTTAAGGGTATTAATAAAAAAGGAAGAAGAAGAAGGAAAAAAGGGGTCTTTAAAGCCAAGGGTTTCAATTGGGAGTAGCCTCTCTATCCCTGGGATAGAGGAATTGTTTGCTATCCTCCCGCCCTCCCTAGACCCCACTAGTAGCTTCTGCTATGTGTGGGATTTTACTGGGTATGTTTAGAAGATTGACCTATAGGATCAAATTTATATTGGGATGAGTAAGACAACAAGACACCTATTTATATAGTTGGCATTACTTACAACTGTGTTAAAATCTTAAATGACTGGCATTTATTCAGATGGAAAGCCGCATAAAAGAGAGAATCTTGCTAATTAAAACAAAATCCACCAAAAATAGAAAGAAAATCTTGTGAACTTGGAATCTCCAATTAAAAAAAAAGAATAATCAAATAGCTACAAGCACAAGAGTCAAGACATATATCTGTAGCCCTGATTTAGCTGCAGATTTTGACTTGGGACCAGAGTGTAACATAGAGCCCTATTTTACAAGTTAAGAAGGCTACCTGTTCCTTCAATAAAAGTGTCTTACAAACGCTACTAATAAAACTTGCTATTCAATCAATCTCAAACATCATTCATTTCCCTTTTTGTTATTAGCACCAGTTTTCATGTAACTGCACAGTTTCATTCTGTTCTCCAATAGGAAACCTCCAAAAAAGTTAACAATATGATAAATAATATATATACACAATTTTTTTTTTGAACAGCTGGTTAGTTGTTAGTTGTTAGTAATATTCATCCATGCCAAGGTTTGAACCTTGAGTCTCCAAGAGAGGCAAAGCCTCCCACCTCCCCCTTGACCACTAGGCCAAGAGATCATTGGCATATATACACATCTCTACTGTAATCACATTCCCCATTAAAAACACAGCCAATTATCCACAGTACATGATGGCTTTGCCCATATCAGATTCTGGAATTTCTTAGCATAGCGGGTAAATCACTAACTCTCGAGCATAAAAATCAAATATGCAATTTACATATATAAATATTCATACAACATTAAACAGACTTGGTTCAGAGACGGATCCTATTCGATCGACTATATCCATCATAGATACCAAACCCTAGAAAACCAAATTAGAAATGAAAAATACTAGCTTAAGTCTTTCAATATTTGATAACAAAAAACAAAGAACCGAACACTAAAATATTGTTTGTTCCACTAATAAAGTGAACTCACAAAATTCCACACTAAGAATACAACGAATATAAGAAAGCATAAGGGTAAATAGTAAAGCTGGCATGATACTTACTTGATTGTAGCTTTGTATGCAGCTTGTTAATTTCAAGGAGGATCTCCTCTTGATCTTTCCTTAAACGATCAAGCTCCTTAGATTGATCCAAAATTCCAGCAATGTCCGGCGAGGACATGTTTTTCCCCAATATCAAGAAATTAAAAAGCTTTTCTCAAGATCTTCAGCTATGCTGCAAAAATGAAGCAATTGTGTTCTTAAAAGGAACGGCTGAGGGTTTTCCAGTATCTTTGATCAACAAGAGGATTAGATATTTACTTATCATAGGAAAAGGGATGGAAGTTCAAAGGGTGAAATTTGCAGATAAAATCGAAAGAGGGTTGTGAACAAAAAGGTTATAGTAGGTGGAATATGTATTAAATTTGGGACCAACAACATTAGTTTGGCCCATTTCATTTAAGAGCGTACACGGTGCTTGACTTAGCTAACGCAGGGGTCGGATAACTTCGTGATTTGATGTACGCAACCTTAATCTGCACTTTGTGAAAGAGACTGTTTCCCACGGCTTGAACCCATGACCTCAAGATCATAAAGCAACAACTTTATCAATTACTCCAGGGTCTGCCCTTGCCCATTTCAGTTAAGATGATTGACAATTAGCTATTATTAGTTATTGATACCCAAGTTTCAATCATCATGTGAGTTTATTAGCTAAACAACAACAGAACAATAATCCTAAATCAATTATAATCCATGAAGATACAAAAGCTGAAAGACCATGGATTTAGTCATCTTCATTTTTAACCTTTAGTAAACAATTAAACAGTTAATCGGTGCAACACTGAGTTTAGCACCAAGGGGAAAAGGTTAGATAGTAGAAGTTTGATCATAGAAACATGACATTTATATTCGCATACTTCAAGTTACCTTAATTTTCACACTTTGGTTCGCATTTATAATTTCATCCTCCAACTGCTTTATGCCACATAGCGTTAAGAGAGACAAAAATACAATTTATGGAATTCATACACATCTTCAAACTCGAATCACAAGCCTCTTGTAGTCTTTGATATCAAAATCATTTATTCACATGCCTACTCAACAATACAACTCATACAAGTGAAATAGTTAGGATGCTTGTTAAACTAACCTGTTTTGCTATGATTTCTCGGTTGCTACACTTCCACAATAGTCATGTGAATAGATACCTTGATAGAAATAATAATTAGTCATTAACATTAAAATTTCTAGATATATTAATTAGTCATATAGAAATATCAAAATTTTGTAATCATAATTGAATTTTAGTTTGGCGGAAAATAAATGTTGCAAATATACAAGGCATGTCTCTACAAAGATTATTGTAACTTTATTAATTGGTTTATATAAAAGCAAATATTACCATCTTGCCAATAATTTCATATTAGTATTACGAATCTAAAAAATTGCTTTTACTATTAAAAGTTCATTTTGTTCAAACTAAAAGGTTTAAAAATCCTTCTTTTATTATACTAATCTAAACTGTATTACAGTACATACATTTAAGTTACAAAACTGTAAGGGTTTGTCAAATTTTCAAATTTACAATTTGACACCACAAATAAAACTGGACCTTAAAAACATACAGCTAGCCTCTTTTCCATGCTAAAATCCAAACTGCAGAACAATGTACAACTATCACTACATCAGTACAGGTAACTAGAGCAACATTGCTTTGGATTTTAAGAAGAGTTTCAGGTTCATGAAGCATTAATGCATACATAAATGTAGCCTGCTGGAATTAGTGCATGAAAATAAATGTAGAACCAAAATAAATTGTTCTTTTCAACAATTAGGTCTTCTATTTGAAATTTATTGTATCAACAAAAGACAACACCTCCACTAATGTAAGTGAAAACAAAGGTAACTTTATATTGTGTGTTAACACATACTACCTATTGAAGTCTGCAGATTAATATCGCTTAAGACGAAAGTTCTTGGTTTTTTAAGCATTAACTCTTAGTATACAAAAAATGGTCAGGGTCACAATTTACAGAAACAATCAGGGGCTAACTGCATAACCCACAACATACTGTAACGAATCCCATCTTACCAATGCATCAAAGTCAACTCGTGATCATCATTTTAAGGGTAAAGTACCAAAATATCATGCCGTGCTTAAACAAAAACCCTAGAGACATTAGGGATCCGATTGTCATGTAAACCCTAGTTTTATTTCTTTCATAAACAAAAACCCTAACTTGATTCCAACATACATGAACACCAACATATTCTCAACTCTCCAAGCACAATAAACCCTAGATCCAAGCAACACACTACCGTGGTGTTAATATATGGTAATTCTATCAATAACAGACGTTTTTGTAAGCAAAAATCCACATTATAAACTTGCACACAACATATAATTGATCCATTTGTAAACAAAAACATTAAACCGTCGGAATTAGTGATTCGTTCAGCAAGTAAACAGATACAAATAGGAAGAGAAGAGCAGCACTCACGTATGGTAGATGAAATCCTCAACCTTCGTGGAGTTCTATAGAGCAATTCTTCACGTTTCTAAGAGATACGATACAAGTGGATCTTACTGTAAACAGATGATGATGATGATGATTGTTTTAAGAACTCAAGAGGATTTTCGCGGGGGGTTGGAGACAACAATAACACAATAAATTCACATAATTGCTTGCAATTTACACGAAAATCCCCGTTTGATAATAATTTGGAATATGATTAGGAAGTGTATAAAGCGATCGATCTATGGTGTTTGATTTTGGGGTCTTAACATGAATTCTTATTTGTTATTCATTTGGAAATATTAATCGATCTATGGTGTTTGATTTTGGGGTCTTAACATGAATTCTTATTTGTTATTCATTTGGAAATATTAA
>BJCN01207822.1:0-10704 GCA_018326445.1 Flaveria brownii
TAACTTTTTATTATTTTCATGAAATGTAAATTTGTCCGATCCGTGTAACACATGGGTGGTTAGGCTAGTTTATTATATATGGAGATGGAGATTAGTTTTGACGTTTTTTCATTTTTGTATCTGTATTTTTTTCTAAAAATATAAATCAGTTATAATGTTTATTTTGGTTTTTGAGAACGAGTCAATCATTGATCCAATTAATAAATCGATGGAACGGTTTACTCTCACTCTGATTCAGTTTTCAAGTTTTTAATAGTCTGTATGAATCAAAATATCAAAATTTTATTCACATGTAGAAAAATAAGCAACTTCAAACGCAATAAATATCATACGTGAAAGAGGTACATGGGGACCCACCGGGTTGATGGTAGTTTATGTAGCATTAAATTTTTAGGGATAAACATTATAGTCGAACTAAGGTGTAGGATGTACTTTAATATTATTTAATTAAGTTATAGGTCCTTCTATTACGTAAAGTTTTAATATATTATAACCAACCTACGAACTCTATCGTGCAACGATGTGGTCTAGTTTAAACTTCATCGTGATGAAACACCATTATCAATCTCATAGTACTCCGTAATGGCTCATTTTAAGATAAGCATCTTTAATTTATGGGAATGGATTATATGAGAAAGTTTAAATTCATAGAAACTTTTTTTATAAGTGTAAGGTTAGATAGAATTAAAATAATAATAATATCATTAAACAAATTATAAAAAAGATATATAAAAGATGCTTCTAAATATAAATGTAAACAATACTATATACTAGACCATGAATAATGGTTAATGATCTTTAAGAAGCTTTTTTCTGCACAATTTACACTAATTCATACGTTACTTTTTTAGCTTTTTTTTTTACGGCAAATTACGTTACTCTTTTAGCTAAAAACATAGGTAATGCTAAAGGGCCTTTCAATCATTGCCCTACCATGAAATTTGTGAGAGGTTTTAATAAAATTTATGGTGCTATGATGTTAACACTCCTCATTTATAAAATCCCTATGATGTCAACGAGGATGATGTAATGACGTTTTAAACTAGAATAATAATGTCCTTTTAATGCCCATTACGTTTAGTAATCAAAATCAATGACAACGATCATGTGTCACACGACTTCAATTTAGGTTGAATACTATTTATCATCACATAGAAACACAATGCATTGATGTCCCTCCGGCTCTCACTTCCTTCGTTCACTTAGGTCGTCGGGGTTCAGATCCTGAAACTTATTTTTCGGAAGAATTACATATATCCAGCTCTCCATCAAAACAAATTACATATTTTCTTAAAACACAAGTTTAAATGTATAAAATACAATGTTTTTTAAGCATGATTTGAAAAAAAAATATAATTACTCTTGTTTTCTTACATGCAAACTATACCATCAACCTTTTTTTTTCTTTTTTTCCTTTTCTTGTATATATATTTTCTCTAGCCCCCTGGTTTCTTAATACTTTTGAATTGTAACAACTAAATGAAACACACTATTTTATGCACTAAGCATAGATAACTTTTTAATACCATAACACAATGGTACAAACTATTTAAAGCATTAACCAAACAAGTAACAATTAGTGTGTGGGAATAGAGAAACCGTACAGGGTGGTGGGCTGGAGGAAAGA
The DNA here is from genome assembly GCA_018326445.1 of Flaveria brownii. Taxonomy (NCBI): domain Eukaryota; kingdom Viridiplantae; phylum Streptophyta; class Magnoliopsida; order Asterales; family Asteraceae; genus Flaveria; species Flaveria brownii. The sequence goes on from BJCN01207822.1 coordinate 1,628, forward strand.
AAGAAAGAAAGCAAGCATTTATGATAGATCTCCCTGCAAGATTTCATCTTCATGGCCCCAAACCCTCCATTTTAGCTTACATCATCTTTTCTCAAACCAGTATTCAGTACTAGAAACAAACCCTACTCACTGCAGCCAAACAGTAGCCATTGTAAAGGAAAAGGTATGGTAGTATACCATAGTATAGTATGGTCATCCATCTTCGAAAACCAAAGCCCACACAAAAGCAACCAACTTTCTTACCCTAACCCCTTACTCCATTCACATTCCCCCAAAAAATGGTTAAAAAAGCAACACCCTTTTCCAGTTTCTTGATTCTTGATCATCATCATCATCATGATAGAACCCTAATCCTACTACTACCACCATTGATTCTGCTATCTATTGAGTTCTTGAATAAGAAATATTTTTTGTGTGATGATTGCAGGATTAGAGAGAGAGAGAGAGAGAGAGAGAGAGAGAGATAGAAAGGGGTAGTAGGGGAAATGGGTCCCTTTTGTTTTGTTTCAGAGGTTAAAGCCTGCAACAGAAATGAGTGGCACTGCACCATTTATGAGAGCAGGGTTTCTGTATTTATTCATGTGTATCTTTTTTTCAAATTAATACTGTAAAGTATGTGTAAATATGTGTGTGTTTTGTGTGTTTGTGGCTCTTATTTCTAGCTACTCTCTTTGGACTTAAACTTTCATGGGTCCATTTCCAGTTCCATTATTGTTTCCTATCATGTAATTCTACCACTCCCCCTATTCTTTTGGCTTTTTAGATCAGAAACAGACTTTATATGCTTTTAATGGTGTACTCATAATACACAAACCCATAAGTGACCTTCATTTTCATGACAATTTGTCTTGTTTACTTTATAAAACCTGTGGGTATTCTTGTGTTTGCGTGTTAGCTTCAACTGGAACCAGAGGGAATAGTGATGATCATCATGATTCTTTACTCAACTTTCTGTTTCTTGGGTTCTGTAACATCATGGATATTAATATCACTATCTTTTTCTTGTCCATGCAAGGCATAATTCCCACTTTTACCATTATTTATTTCTTCCCTTTTCTTGTTGTTTTTATATTATTGGCTCAAATGCTAATAATAAGATCTTAAGCAACAGCAACCGTAGGCCACATGTCTCTTTATTTATCACTGTTTTCAAGCCTTTTAGCATAGTACTCTGTTTGGGGTTCAAAGGGCAATTTCAAATGAGTTGTTGTTCTTTGTTGCACACCAACTGCTTGATTTGTGTTCTCTAAGAAGCTACCTGTGGTAGTTGCTAGTTAATCCTTTGCAGGGGTCAAGTGTCAACCACCCACATCAACAAACAAGATCCTATTCACATCTCCATCCTGTTCTTCACTTCAAAACTCCAAATAAATATAAAAATATATTTTTTTATTTCCTTTTGGTGGAGGGTAGGCTACTGTATCTTCTTCATCTCCTCTTCAATGTTTGCAAGGTTGGTTTCCTTCATCTGTGTTTCTATCTCCTTGATTTTGACTTTTAGTCAACTTTTACTTCAGAATTTGAGTGGATTTTGACATCCCAAGTTCGGACCTTTATTAGAAAAGGAAAATTGTTTGACCCACTCCTGCTTTTGCTTCCTTTTTCTGTTAAAATATACCAACTGCAAAAGATGTTCAATAAATTCTTGCATTTCTGGTCTTGATTGTTAATATTACATGATATTTAGTTGTAGAATTTTGGAAAAATGATAGAATACCCTTGAGGCCCTGACACTAGGCTACTAAGTACTAATCCATGCAAAAATTAATATTAAAATGTAAACTTTTGCTTATTATCATAATTGTTATGGTGGAGTGTTAAAGTAGCTATGGTCCTTTTTACATATTGAAGATATTTAAGATATGAAGAATTATTTAATAGATTTTGGCACTATTTCAATAGGGATATGATAGTGAGAGTTGATATTTGAGAAGTCACTTCTTGCCAGGAAAAAACTTACATTCCAACTAAGAATGTGTCTTCTGTTTTATCTTTATGATGCACCATTTTTGTTTCTTCCTTTGTTGGCTACTGTTTCTAAACAGGAAGTGTTGCATTATTATGTCTCAACTGTTTGTTATAATCTAGTCTAAAGAACAACTATTTTCAAGATCTTAAAAGTTATGGTGGTGTTTTGGTCTTTTAGGTGATTATCCTTTTGGAATTGGAGTAATTTCATCTCAATTTGATCATGGAGAACAATGGATTCAGTATCCCAATGGGTATGCCTGCTGAGAATTACATCATTCCAGATGAAAACTTTCAGTCTGCAGCAATGGTTTCTTATGGTCAAAAACCATTTTTTGATCAAAGCCACAATATTATGCCCGTATTTCCCGCGATTTCTATGATCCCAAATGAACCCACCAATGTTTCAGGAATAACAAATCCAACTGAACATTTTGGAAGTAATTTTCCTCCGAATGGTCATATGGATGTTCCCATTCCTGCAGCTGCTCTAGCATCGCTTCTTGCCACCAGACATGGTCAACACGGTCAACACGAAAGCTTAGATCACCATCCTTTTGGTCAATCTCTTGAAGTTTCTAAAGGTGTTGTTCCAAACAATTATTACCATGATAATTATGGGACTTTTGGATATGATAGCATGTTGAATGATATGAGTAGAAAATGGGAATCCAACAAGTTTATTGCACCTACAACCGAAGGAATCGGATTTAATACGCATCCAAACAGGTGGATATCGGGCGATAATAACCCTAGTGTCAGTTCAGATGGCAATGAGCTATCTTTGAGTCTTGCAACATGTTCAAACATAAGCAATCTTTCTTTACATGGAAGACAATTGGGGATTGCAGAACAAGCAAGTTCTTGCAACGGTAAAAATCTCTCTTTGGGGTTTGATTCTAACAACAATAGGCCAACATCTTCATCTGGATCAAATGGGTATCTACACATGATGCAGGAAATCCTTACCGAAATTGCAAGCTATTCCCTGGGAAATCTTGATCATATGAGCTATAAGCAGATTAGTTTTGATGATTTCTCGGATGGAAACAACAAATTTGATCACCGGTTCGATCCGCTTTCGCAATCATACGGTGTTGAAGAGAAAAAGAAGCATTTGCTGGCTTTACTAGAAATGGTATGTAACAAGAATCAAGATTTTCTTGATTTCAATCTTTACCAGATTATTTATTTAAAAGACTTAAGATTTGCAAATATTACTTGACCAAGACTCCAGATGTTCTTGATTTTGACTTTTGAACCATTAACTTATCCAAATAGACTTCTAATTTTCAACTTTTTTTGTGACAAAGAATCACAATTTTCTTGATTTTGATTTTTTATTTATCCAGTGGAACTTGAAATTTTTGAACTTTCTCGTGACCAAGAATCACAAGTTTCTTGATTTGATATTTAACAAGTTATTTATAAAAAAAGACTTCAAATCTTTACTTTTTTTACCAAGAATCAAAGATGTTTGTTTATTTTAAGTTTTAACCAATTATGTATCCATTTTTTGACTCAGAATGTATTTTTCTTAAATTTAAATTTTAGCTAAATGTATTAATGAATAACAATATAGATTTTCTTGATTGTAATTATGTAACCAATTACTCATCCAAAAGGACTACAAGTTTCAAATTCTTTCATGACCAAGAAACATGTTAGTATGTTACTTGATTTAATTTTTAACTATATACCCATAAAAAAGATAAGGTTTGTTTTTATCTCACCCTCTCTAAACTCTACTCCGAATTGGATTTTTACCGAGTATGTCTTTTTTTCGCCCATCTAAAAGAGCAATTTTTTAACTATTATTTGTGACCCAGGTTGATGAACGATATAACCAATGTTTAGATGAGATTCACACGGTGATATCAGCTTTCAGTGCAGTAACCGAATTGAATCCTCAAATTCATGCTTGTTTTGCTCTTCATACAATCACTTTCTTCTACAAGCATTTAAGGGAGAAAATAAGTAACCATATACTATCAGTGGCTGCCGATTCTAACACGATGGAAGAAGAGCTTTCGTCTTTTGTACCGAAACAATGGTCTCTTCAGCAAGTAAGAAGAAAAGATCATCAGCTATGGAGGCCCCAAAGAGGGTTGCCCGAAAAATCAGTTTCCGTGTTACGTGCATGGATGTTTCAGAACTTTCTTCACCCGTAAGCGATTTTATAGTACTGTGAATAAATTTTATAAAATGGTGTATGATCTTGAAATTGCTTGCAGGTATCCTAAAGATGCAGAAAAACAATTGTTGGCTGTAAAAAGTGGATTAACAAGGAGTCAGGTAGAACACAGATCAAGTACACTTTTCATATAAATTTATGGGCGGGTCAAAACAGGTTCAGGTCAAAGCAACCAAGAACGTCTACTTTGTCTATTAATAATTTTGAGTCCTATATAATTGCAGGTATCTAATTGGTTTATAAACGCTAGAGTTCGCTTATGGAAGCCAATGATTGAGGAAATGTACATAGAGATGAACAGGAGGAGGATTCATGATGAAGAAACAGCTATTAGTAACCACAGAAACCAGCAATATCATATTTGAATATGACTGAATTTGTTCTTTCATCGTGTATTCTCTGCCTACTATGGCAAAACTCAAGCCATTTTATGAACTTTAATATGTAAGTATATATTAATTAATAATGGTTTATATTGCTATCTACCACGTCTTTACTACTTTTTCCGTCTAGAGATGAGATAATCGGTTGTTTGAGTGTTTTAAACAAACAAAACAAACAAACAAACATACCTAGTAAAATCCCACTTAAAGTGAGGTCAAGTTTTTTTTTTTTCCCATCTGGAGGTGGTTGGATAACGCTGATAAGGGTTTAATGGATTCAGTTTGAAGTTGAGGGTTAACGCAAATAACTTTATATTACATTCTAGTTTTCGGCTTTTATTACATCCAACTCTACATCACATTCTTTGCTACAAGATAACTACATAACATAATTAGCATGAAGAAAATATACACTATACTCATAGGGACACTTACCAGGACTATAGCCTAGATTAGATGCCTCCCATGGCAATTAATGATTTATTGGAAAGGTTTACAATCGAGTCAGCAATTACTCGCGCACTTGATTTCATGTAACCACCTGAAACGTACCTTTTTCATTTATTAAAAGCGGAAAACTATATATTTTACACGAAGGAGAGATGATGGTTTCTGAACCTGATGTCAGCATTACGAGTGGAATATTCTTATCACGGGCAAACTTGAATACCTTCTCATCTCTAATTGTTACGCCATGAGGACTAATCTGTTAAAATCTCAACATAAATTTTCCCCCTTCTGTATGTTTTGATTTACTGACAAAAATATATCTAGCATTTACCTTGAGTCTTCCTAAGGGGTCACCGTCTAATATATCAGTTCCAGCATTATAAATCACCAGTTCTGGATCAAATGCATTCTCTGCCACCTAGGATTTCATTCCAAGAATCAATGGCAATTAGTGTTGGCGGGAAAAACTAAATTTAAGAACATTTTCCACAATTAATGAATAAGAATTAAAAATTAGCATTTACCCGAAGTGCTTCATCCAACTTCATTAAGTACTCCTCTGTAGCAGTCCCACTCTGTCAACAACATATAATTATGTAGAGCCATGAAGCAGATTAATGTAATAATAATATGTACAAAATTCAATGAAGGAATCGCTCACTGGAACTTCCACTATCTGATCAATATATCTCCGGGCCTCGTAATCCTATATAAGATAAACATCATGGTGAAGAGAAATGATTCCATTGTCTGTAAATATACGAAAATCATGTACATTTAGGAGGAAACTCACAAGTGGATAGATATAGGGATTAAACATATCCAGAATATAAACTCTTCCTGCAGGTAACAACATTCAATGAGTTAAAAGATTTGACCATGCATGTATCATGATATGAAAAGGACACATAAAAAGCGTACTATCATCTGAAAAATCCTTTTCATGCCCGTTTCCTTGATGAGCATCAAGATCGATTATCATGACCCTGAATGTAGTTAAAATTTTAAAGAAAATTAGAAATATGACAAGTAACTAAGTAAGTTTTATCATATGCAGTTTTGACATCCAATGACTTTGTAAATATTAGATACCGTGAAATATTTAGACGGATAAATGCAAAGTGGATGCAAAGAGATATGTCAGCATAAGCACAAAATCCTCCACCACGATCTGCACAACAATGGTGGAAGCCACCACCCACATTGATAGCACAACCTCGTTCTTTAGCAAGTTTAGCTGCAAGAATAGTTCCTCCTACCTAAATCAGAAGTAAAATTAGCATAGAACATATTTAGAAACATAAAACAAAAATAAAAAAAAGAAAATGGTGATCACACAGTGTACCTGTTTACGGAAAGGATAAAGGACCTTTTTTTGAACAAGGCAATTAGGAAATACTGCAACAGGAGGGACCTAAATTCATAAAAGTGAGGAAAAAAATCAAATTCTTCAAAAACATGAAAACTGAGTAGAAAGCCAGCAAGTGAAACATTTACCCGACCTCTGTGATTATGGAGACATTTAAACTGCTTTTGAGACTATTTAAATACGACTCTGAATGCACCTACCACACACAATAATCATAATAACTAATAAGTTAACAAAAAGAGGGAAAGAAACAGTATCCTTAACATTATAAGGGATACAATTAATACCACTAGAAGATCATCCTTGGTTGCTTCTATAGGCTCAACTATACGAGTCTTTTCCAAAATGCCATTTGCAATGAGAAACCCGCAGATGTGACCCCATTTAGAAGAATCAAATGGGTGCCTGCATTAGTAAGACAATACATGAATATCACAAAATTAATGTGAAGCTGTAATATATCTAATTATTTGGGACTTTTTTTATGATGATATGAAATATATCTAATTTACACATACTCTATTCCTAAAAATTACCACAGATACACTCTACAGGATTTGAACCCATAACGTTTAGTTGGGGAATACATAATCAATTATTAAAAACATTTGTTGAATATACTAGAAAAGGATGTATGTTATCATCATGTTCATAGTTATACTCTTAACTCATCTTTAGAGAGCAAGTACATGTATGTTCTCCCAACTAGCAGATATATTTTCACACACCAACATTTGCAAAGATCCTTTAACCCAACATGGAAGAGGCACTACTGACTACTTACTGACCACTTGTCATATAGTTTCATGTAATGAACAAATTTTTCCCCTCTGGAGAACTGGAAAGAACACCTATCAATCATGAAAATAGAAGTGGCATTTTTAAATTCACAGTTAAACCGTTCAATTTTTTTATTTTTCCCAAAAGAAGGATGCATCTTCTTCATCACAAAAAATAAAACCGCCATAACTATCATTAACTCCTAAAGCTTAACGATCAACATCTACAAGTCACTTAACACAGTCAGACTTTGGTATATACTTACAGTTTCTCAATTCCAAGAAAAGAAATGTCGTAAGAAGAGGAGTAGATTATGGGAGCCTAATCACCACAAAAGAAAACACAAAAACTATCAGAATCGTCCTACAAATCTAGTATTAGTCATAGACTAGTTAAAAATGTTTTTTTTTTTTTGTATTAGAAATACAAACCTTAGAGAGAGGTACATCAAAATAGAGTTTACTCGACAGAATTCGATGATGTCGAAGTGCATCGGCGTCTTCAGAATGAGCAGATGAAGGTCGAGTGGACATGGTGATTGGTGAGTGAAGAGTGATAGGGTTTGCAGCACTGGCGTGAGAGTAGACGAAGAGTGAAGAAGCGGTGATTCTGCGTTGGTCGAAGGTACAATAGTTTAAGCACACGGTACATTCAGATCAGAATCAGTCTCTTAAGTCGTAACCGTGCTACCCGGGCAAAACAAGTTGACCTTAATGACTATGTTTAAGCGAAATATACTTAGTTCAACCGATTAAGGTGACTTACGTGAATGTATTGGGTTCAAGTTTTATTTTAAATAAAAATTCTTAGAGTTTGGTCAGCGGGTTTTTTCAAGGAAGAGTTTTTTTTTTCTGAGGGGTGTGGACAGTGTGGTCTTGGTTGAGAAATAATATGTGGACTCGATTAAGATAACGCTTATTATATGAACCATGGTTGCGTTTTTGTCGTTCAAGAAAAAACCTAGGGATGTTTAAATATACCCGAATCCGAAATGTTCGGATATCTAAAAATTCGGATTCGGCTTTAGATATTGATTTTAGATTTTTTTATGTACCATTATATGAAATCTTAAAAATAAACGTTGTTACTTTGCTTAATATTAAATGTTTTTTTATTTATTTTAGGTTGAGACTCGTTAATATAAGTTGGGAGTTTGTTAATGTATGTTAGTTTTTACATTATTTGTTTAAGTATTTATCTTAGTTTTTACATTATTTGTTTAAGTATTTATCTAATTATTACCAAAAAGACATAAAAATTGAAGAAAATAAAGTTCGAATATCCGAATAACTATCCGTATTCGTATCCGAATTTTAACATCCCTATTCGTATGCATCCAAATGGAATGTTCTTTTCTTCAAAACTAGAAGGGTGCCCGCGCAATGCAAGGAGACGACATTTTACATTTGACACGTGCATTTAATATTTTTTTATTCTTGTAGTAGTTTTACAAAAGTTTATTATATTTTTTCTAACCTAAAATTTAAAGTAACAGATAAATGAGTTCTGCATGACGACTTGTATATACGCATTAACTTATTGTATCTCATAAAATACAGATCGTTTCAGCAAAAAGTTTACACCAAAATGTTTAAAAATAAAAACAGGTTAAATTGTAGTCTCAAAACGTTTTTTAATGTGATAGATTAAAAGATAGAGCTGAAATCTTAAAATATATTAAGTTTTTTTAGTGTATGGGTAGATAATATAAAATTTTATACAAATATTAGTAAGTGTAAGGTTATTGTGTAATTAATTATAAGGGTAATGTGTAAATAATGTTATAAATACTATTTTACCCTTAAAAGTGGTTGTATCTTATGCATTGAATATAGTAAATGTTTTAACATTATGGTATCTTAAAATACCCCTCTCATATGCTTTATATATAGTATAGATATTTTTCATCTCGTGACATGGTTCTCATGAAAAT